>APFE030973572.1:142677-166135 GCA_000404065.3 Pinus taeda
TAGTTGTCTTTTGGACAAGCTCGATTTATATCCCTATAATCGATACAGATTCTTATTGTGCCCTGTTTTTTGTTAACCGGGACAATATTCGATACCCAATCCGTTAACGGGATCGGATAGATGAAACCTGCTTTCAACAGCTTCTCGACTTCTGCTTTAATCGCAACCAATTTTCGAGGGTGGATCTGACGCAACCGTTGCCGGACGAGTTTAGCGCCCGGGTAGGTCTTGATTTCATGGACAACAATGGCGGGATCAATTCCTAGCATTTCCTCATATGACCAGGCAAACACGTCACGAAATTCTTGGAATAGGGCCTTGTAAGTTTGAATTTCATCATCTGTACAGGAGGCACCTATATGAATGTTCTCAACAATTATGGGCTTCACTGAAATGTCAATGGGAATAATGCGAGAAATATTCCCTAAATTCAGCTCTGAATCAAGATGTTTCGTTGGACTCTGAGCTTCTTTGACATATTCAGCGGTAAATATGGATGAGAAATCATTTTCGAAACAATCATCCTCAGGTAAAAACGAAGATCTGTGATGAAGATCCTCCCATGGTAAATCGTCTACACATAGGATTTCACGAAGTTGTTCGTCAGATGACACAACTTCAGGAAACATTATTAACTCTGAGGTTGATGCGAAAAGTGAGTCCTCATGGACCACATTCATTTGGTCAATTTCGGTTGAAAGCGGGTCGGTAAAAGACACTATGGCTTCGTAAGCATTTTCATATGGACTCAAAGGCATAGCATTACCAAATGAATCTATCTCAGATTCGGAAGGGACAATCCAAGGATCGTTGGAAATAATGGTGTCTAATGTAATCATATGAATAGATGCAAATGAAGACGATGCATTGATTGGAGGAAAAGGAAAAGTTCCCAGTAAACTGGAATCTTTAACTAAACCTACGCCAACGTCCCTGTAAGGGATGGTTGTTTTACCGACATGCTGGATACTCTCTGAAGAGGCTGGGTCAGATGCAAAGTAAGCCTGCTGGTCTATTGTCAAGATCTTACCATTATATCGAAACTTGATTACTCTAAAGACCGATGAAATGACCGCTGTCATAGCATATGACTAACTTCGACCCAAAAGAAGGTTGTAGTCCAGAGGGGCATCATCCACCTCCACATCTAGGCTAACGGTTTTCCCTTCAACCTCTATAGGCAAATCCTGTAGAATGCCAAACGGACAGAACCCACCGCCATCAAAGGCCTTAAGGATGGTGGGGGATTGGTTCAGTGAAGGAGAACCAAGCAATCTCTAACACTGAATCAAAATAATACATGTGGAAGCTCCCTCATCAATTACAGTCCTATGAACAGGCCTGTTTTTTACTATCACTGGAATCTGGAAAGCCATTTGATAAGGTAAGCGTGGTGTACTATTTTCTAGATCAAAGATTATCAGTTTCGGATCCTGAATATCAACAGCTCTGATAGCCGACAAAAGTAATTTCCTTTGTTCTGGGCATGATTGCAGCACTTCCAGAGCCGACATCGCTGAGGGTGAAACAGCTAAGTCCTCAACGATGTTATAATTCTGAGCCGCTCTCGCATGTGGATTGAAAGCAGACTTTCGAAGTATACCCTTGGTGGGTGGTTTGATTACTAAGTCAGGGTTAGGTTTCTCGATCTGTAGTGGATCAGAACCAAGAGCTGAGGTTGATGGATTAGAGTGAGAAGATTTTGCTTCCTTGCCATCAACAGGATTCTTACTACCATAATCTTGCGATCGAGTCGTAATCCTCATATGAGACATCATCAAAATGGGTTCTTCACTGGCACTCGAGGAAGGACCTATCATCTTAGTCTCCTGCTTTGGAAATGGATCTTTCAAAACAGCAGGAGTTGGGGCACCTTTGACTATTTTCACAACCTCTTCCCGATGAGGGCAATCTCTTGTATAGTGATCTTCTTCACAAATAAGACAAGGATATTTAGGTTTGCGCCTTTCGTCATTGGTTTCCGATTTTTCTGTTTTCTCCTTTGGAGCCTTGTCTGCTTTATTCTTCTTCTTACCCTTCTTCTTTCCACCGTCTTTTTATTTGACTATATATGTCTCTACGGTGTAAATATCAGTGGAAATTTCAGGAGAAGACTCACCTGTCGGGGAATCAGGTAGGGTGATTATGGGAGAATAATTCTTTGAAGATTTATTCTTACTCTTTGTATTTACCGTACCAATCATGCCATCAGCGGCATGAGATCCCGAAGGAGTAGCAGCGATTTGATTTGAATTTGGAAGATCTGGGATCTTCTCGTGTAAAGTACCCAACTGAGTGTAAACTAAGTCAAGGTACTGAGCCTGGGCAATGACTTGCTCCTCAGTAACTACACCGGCCTTAGCTACATATTCAGTAATCTTCGGTAATAATTATTTAACAAACCATTCAGCTACGATTTGGTCCGGGATAAAAACTTTCACTAACCTTCTTCGACGTCTCCATTCATGAATATGATTAGAAATATACGTGGATGTCGATTGTTTTAGTGAAGTTAGTAACTTCGTGCCGTTATCATATCTGACGGGCAACTGAAATTGAGTTAAGAACGAGGTAGCTAACTGGCTAAAATTGTAAAAAGATGTCCGTGGTAACTCAATGTACCACTTGGCCGTGAGACCAATGAGTGTACGCTGGAAAAGACGTAAGTGGATCAAATCATCCGAGATAGAATTTGAAACACACCTTCAGGCAGTCAAAAGGATTTTCAAATATCTTCAAGGAACACAAAACTTTGGTTTATGGTATCCTAGAGATATAGATCTCACACTTCATGTTATGAAACCAGCTCAAGAAAAGAAAAAGATAGATCAACGCCTTAGAATTCAGCCTCTTCGAGGGGGAAACCTCCTTTACATTACATAAATGAACAATTCTTGGATGATTCAAATGACAAAACCTCTTTCTATATAGAGGAGTCTAAGGAGTCACAATATAACCCAGCCGACCTAACAATAATAATATAAAGCCACAAAAATAACAATAGAGGGATTCTATGGGGCACAGTAATAACAATATAGGGGCAATAGGGGCACAACAATATTAATAAGGGGTACAACTACCATAGTAATGGGGTAATCACTAGTATTATAGGGACCCAACAGTAAATACATAGATCAAGCTAAGCGAGAAGGGGGTTTTCTCCCCCGTGTCTGAAACTACATGGAACTAGACTTGCATAAAGGTATTCTAGTTGCTATTAATATTAATCTAGATAATTGGTCTCATATCCAAGAGGTTGATTATGATTAGTTATCCTTCAAATGTAATTTTTTTCATGAATATGGCCACTTTTCTCAAAGTTGTGAAAAAAAAGATCAAGGAACAACAAAGCCAACTTGACAAAAAATATCAATGGAAACAAACCAAAAGGCATAGAGGCCCTATAATCATGGAAAATTTTAGGGGCTAATGTTCGCCCAGTGGGCTAATTTTCCATGATTTTTCCACAAAAAATATTCGCTAATTTCCAATTTTTATAAAAGATGATTTGCCCAAATTTTAGAATATAAAATTATTTTACCTTAAAAGTTGCCAACATTATATAGAGACTATATATAAAATCATTATAAATTTGAATAATTTTACAAATATATCAATAAACATTTTATTAGTTTGCATATTAGGGATTAGTGAGATTCACAAATGTTTTTAAACTTCAAGAAAATTTTCCATCCTTAAAATTTTCCTTGATTTCCATACTTGGTAACTGAAGATGATTTTCTCGTCATAAACAACAATGGCTGGAAGAATGGATGATTCCACTTGGTGGAGCAGTTGGAACAAAGAAGGGTACCCTGCAGGATGTAGGTACAAGTGGAAAGGATGCAAAGGTGGAAACAGAGGAAACATAGAAGGAGCATGAGGAACCCCTTAGTGATGCAGGAGTATCAAAGGATTCACCTTTCATTGTCAGAAGGAGAGATACAACAATTATGACATGCAAGAGGAAAAAGAAGAAGGCAGATAAGTCCAAGGGTGTAGAAATACTTGTCCTCACTGATGGGGGCATCGACGAGATCAGAGAGAAGGTCTAAGAGACACGTCGAAGCCCTAGGACAGAACTGATGATCGATAAAGAACGATCTTGACTGAAGTACAAAAGGGCATCACAGAGTTGAAGGTGATGCTTCAAGTCACAAAATAACCAGAACAAAGAGCTTAGCCGCTGTACGTAGAGAAAAGAATAGAAATGCAATTCGACATTAGAATTGTGCAGGTGCGAGCTAGGGCACTTCACTAGTACTCAATGAGGGATAAAGAGTGAGGTAAAGCATGGAATAATGTCAACATAAATATTGCCACACTGCCCATTCATATGCTACATGAATTCAACAAAGTCTAACAACTGAGCTGTAAGAGCAGGAGTAATGAACCTCGATGATGACGATAGAAATGGAAAAAGAGAAAGTTGCACTGAAGAAGCAACTAGAGCAGGTGGCTAAGAAAAGAGACGAAGCATATCAATGACAAGAAAAATTGGAAAAATCCATCAAGGAAAGTTGCAACATAGTCCCGGATGTGAAGGTTGAGGAGGAACCGCCAGCAGAGAAGGTCGCAAAGCTCACCCTCGCAATCAAGGAATCAAATAATAAACTGACGAAGATCAAGTTTGAGTATGAAGTGCAGATATCAAAGCTAGAAGTAAGGTTGCATCTAGCCACACCACCATAAGTATGAGAGCAGAGGTAGACATATTTAAGGGCAAAATTGAAAGGTATCTCCGACATAGTGGCGGACTGCGGGAAATTATTGGATGACACGATGCAAATTTGGACCTCACTGTAGGAGGATCCAAACATCCAAAAGATTAAGGAGGAATTATAGGTGAAGGAGATGCAACACAACAAAATCTTGGAAGTTCTAAATACCCCACCATACTTACAGAGACTCGCCAGTATTACTGAAGCGAAGAACCTCCAAAGGAAGATAGATGAGCTTCAGAGGAAGGAGCAAATTTTGCAAGGAAGGACCTAGCCGTGGCAAGATGATGTCTTGAAATTATCTCAAGCAATGGACTAAAGGCTCAAGGAATTGAAGAAAATGGAGGAATTTTTTTTACAGAAGGCTGCTGGCCCAACCACAAAGGCATTACTGGAGGAATCATGCAAACAGGAAAAACAAATGGCAAAGATGATCCAACAATATAATATATTCTACAACAGAATTGGAGCGAAGATCAAGGGAACTAAAGCTGAGTGACTCGGGACAAGTCATGGGTGAGTATTGAGCGCCTGTTGGGTGCAACCTAACTTGGTCCAAGTTGTGGGTCAAAGGCTCCACATTTTGAAGAGCGAATTTGAAGAAGTTATATTCATCGTGCAATGTTTTAGGGGCTTTGGGGCAAGTTAAAGCCCCTTATTTTTTAATGGGTTTCAGGTATTAGTCCATTGTTTTGTCGGATCCATGAGGATGGGAAGTTGGATGTGTTCACTTCGTTTCTATTGAAAGAAGTATCGTTTGAAGGCAAAGTGTTGGGGAGGATCCCGTAGCTAAAAATGGAAGACTAGGACTTTAACGATTGAAGAAAATACCCTCAATTTGAACCAAGTAGGTATCTAAGGCAGGTTCAGTACCCAGATAGTGGAGTCACGAGGCTAGAGTTGTTCCAATGGGCTATAGGATTACAGAGAGTGGGCCTCTTGAATACTTTGAATGTGCCACACTTCAGTTGAAGCACAACTAGTACAATCTATGCATGGCAGCTCCTTGCACTGGTACATGATGGATGCATTTGGTTAGGGATGAGGATCTTGAATGATGACATGTTAATAATAAAAACCATAGCATTGCCTCATAAGGGAAAAGACCCTGCAAAAGAAATTTTGGTCAAGAATAAGGATAAGGAGATGGAACAAATGATGAAGGAAAAGTTCATCTTAGTGAAGAAGTCACATGGATATGACATCAAATCCATTGATGAGCAAAGAGTGTCTTTAGTTGTGCACATCTTGGCAGGAAAGATAATGATGAAGTGCAAGGCCAACGAGGTGCCTGCAACTATAGTATCTTTGGATACGCAGTGTAGTATAGTAGTCCAGTTTAACTAGGTCGCTTATCTTTGCAAGGAATTTTTGACAGAGTGCAAGGAAGCACATGAAGAGGGGAAGTCATTCCACTACGCTTGGCTGTTAATACTCATCATGTTGATTGCATGGAAAGAACCAGAATACTCACAGGTTCCATCTTTCGAGGTGGATTTTTATGAGGTAGTGAGGAATACCTCCCTCTAGTTTACTAAGGAACATACGTGCGCAACAGAGAATATGATTGTCTTTGTGGTGATGGAATGAATCTACACATGGTGGTGAATCAACATCCATGGCTGTCACCTAGTTTATATAAGAAGTATTGTCATATTGCAAATTTCGAAGTAGAATTCCACAGAGCTTATGTGAAGGCAGTGAAGGACCCAACTGAGACATGGCACCCATTTCCAATATAAGGAAAACAAATAATTAGTCATGCCAAATAGCTCCAAATGGAGGAAATGGGAAAATCCCTACTTCTCAAGTTAAAGTGAAATCATCCCTAGGTGAGGACACTAGGAACATAGGAACTGCTAAGGAAAATAGCAATAACTTTGACGCTCTCAATTTGGTCGATGAAGAGGAAGGAGAAATCCCCTCCAACAACGTTTCTCCCTCTCTTAAAAAGGATAATAATGTCACATATGATATGGCAGATTATGGCATTCCTCGAGCGAATCCTATTATTAATGAGGCTAATGCAACATATTCCTTCTTAGATTAGGAGGAATACCATTCCACTATACCGGTTATAATAGGTGCATTAACGACAAGCTATGTTGATGAGAAATTAGATACAAAGAAGGAAAAGGAGAAAGAACACTTTCATTAGAAGATATGGAGGAAAACAAACAAAGAATTTTGTACTGAGAAAGTAGAGAAAAACAAAGAGCTAGGAAGATAAGGTATTCTTGATAAACACCTCACATAAACCAAAAACACTAAGAAAGGAGGTAATATAGTCCCTAGTCAAGGGGCCACAAAATTTAATAGTAAATGATGAAATTAATCTCCTAGCATTATAATAAAACGGGGTCAGAGAAAATAATGTCTAAACTAGAATCATTAGTCCATTAAGAAAAACCTCAGGTTCCCTTGCTCCAAGATACAAAAATGGGGGATCATGAGATTCTCAAATAAAATATAATTATGGAATGTAAGTGGATGTGTAAATATCAGTTCAAGAGGAGATTTTGGTAGTCTCTACGCCCTTTAGGTTTCTTCCTATTTGCAATTAATGTCTCAATGTTCCTCCTTCTCATGGTTAGCATTGAGGTTTTTCCATCTCCCCTCTCAAAAGGTATTATCTATTATTAACTTATATATGCATGTTCAATATTGTGATAAACTAGAGTGTACGTCTTCACTTTTAGCTTTGGATGAAATTGAGTTTGGATTAGAATGTATTATAGCTGGTGATTTCTACAAAGCCTCGTAGAAGTGGGAAAAAAAGGGGGCTTTATAGTTAGGGATCAATTCCAAGAAATCATGGAGGCTCTATAAAAAATATAAGATTATTAGACACTATCCCCTCTAAGAAATTCGCTTGGAGAAACAAAAGATTGGGCCTAGGACATAATTTCCCATTTAGATTGTTTTTTTGTTTTAGATTCTCTTCTCACTTAATATTTTACATATTCTTCTAAAATATTGCCATGGTGTAGATCGGATCATCATCTGATCTCGCTTGAAGTGAAGGAAATGCAAGACTGTGGATCGATCCCATTCAGTTTCAACCCAATTTGGATTTTATTGGAAGGCTTCAATAATTTGATAAAGTTGGTTTGGTGCCAATGGATAATTGGTAGCCTTATAGTGATTTAGGAAGGGAAAATAAAATTGTCAAAAGTAGCTTTGAAACATTTGGATAAAGCATAGAAGAACGTGATGTCTTCCAGGATGTCTCTCTTTTATTGCAGGCTGGAATCGACTAAACAATCCCTCAAACTGGAACTATCACCCAAGACCTTCTTCTTCAAGAAACAATTAATTTTAAATAATACCATGGTGCACTTAAAGATGAAGATGAATGGTAGAGATTAGAATCTAGAAGATTGTGACTTCAAGCTAGTGACGTGAATATTTTTTTTCATAAACAAGCTGAGAGTATAGTATGGAAGAAAACCATTAAAAAGAATTACAATTAAGGGGAGTAAAGTCTATAAATTTCCCCAAATCAAAGATGTAGCTCATTCCCATTGCAAAGATATCTACAATGAACCATTGTTCCTGAGAAGGATTCAAAGAGGTTGATTTTGGAGCATATTCTTGCACTAACTTCCGAAAGCAATAATGATGCCCTTTTAAAAGACATTTCAGAAGAAAGAAATTGGTCTGTTGTGTTCTCTTTTAGCCCAAATAAAGCCCTCGGCCTGGATGGTTTCACTACACATTTTTGTCAACAATAATTGGAGGTCATAAAATTTGATATTTGGAGAATGCTTGATTATTCTCTAAAGAACAATTGTATCAAAGGTGGCATTGATTCATATTTTTTAATATTGGTGCCAAACTAATCAAATCCTTTTTCCTTCGCTCACTTAGGGCCCATTTCATTGTGTAATGTATCTTACAAAATTATATTGAAGATTTTGGCTTCTTGTCTCAAGCTCCTATTACCCAAAATCATTAGTGAGAATTAAGGAAGATTTGTTCACCAAAGGAATTTTTTATAACATCATTTTAGTGCAAGAGATAATTTACATCAGCCAATCTAGAAATGACAAAGGAATGGTGCTCAAGCTGGACATGGCCAATGCTTTTGATCATGTCAAATATAGCTTATTCTTCCAGGTAATTTACCACTTTGGTTTTCACATTACTTTTATAAAATGTGTCTCTCTATATATACCTTAGGGCCACGTATTTTGCCTTTAGCCAATGGGAATTTCGCTAGGTTTTTAAAGGCTTCTAGAGGTCTTAACAAAGATGCCCCCTTTATGTGTTTCTATATATCATCATGGTATCATTATTTAAGCGAAGAATTTAGTTTGAAAGACAAAACATAAGTCTTCTTGGTATCCATTTTGCTAAAGGAGTGAATAGCATTAATCAATCACAATTTGCATACGATACATCTCTCCTGGGTGGAGATTCTACCATTATAGAGAGTCGTTTCAAAACTATTTTAGATTAATATCATGTTGCATTGGGAGGGATGATTAATTCCGAAAAATCCCATATTTATTCTTGGAATATTAACTCTAGATATTAAAATTAGCTCATGAGGATCCTAGAATTTCAAATGGTTGATTCCTAGAAAGAATTACAGTACCTTGATATCCCTATCTACCTTAAAATTCACTCATCACAGGCCTCGAAATGAACCTTGAACACGTTTAAATCCAAGTTCTCCAAATGTGGGGCTCATTGGTTGAATTTAGCGAGCAAGTTTATTGTGATTAAAGAAGTCCTTAAAGCCTTGCCTCTCTGTCAATTTATGGCCTTGTTTTCTCCCAAAATTCATCCTCAATTCCTTGGCAAATAAAACTTGTAAATTTCTATAGGAAGGTGGTAAATCTAGCACAAAGAAGTTTCATTTAGTCAAATGGATAACTATCTGGTTGCTAAAATTACATGGTAGGTTAGGGATCAGAGACCCGAAACTAATGAACAAAGTTATTGGTGCAAATCTAGTTTGGAGGTTCTTGGGCCCCAAAATTAGAACGATGGAAAGAAGTTTTATATGGAAAATAAATTATTTAATGCTCCTTAAATATGGAATCTCTCTCTTTTCAGCATGGAGCATCAATAGTTTGGAAGATTTTCATAATGGCATCCCATCTTATTGGCTTAAAGATCTATTGGAAATTTGGAAATGAGAGCTATATTAACATATGGCCTGAAAAAAAATGAACAAAGCTCCTTTAGAATGAGACAATAAATTCATATCTCTAAAAGAAGTTTTCACTTCTAATGGAAAATTCACATTGGTGAATATTTACCAATGGGACACTTAAGGGAACTGGCAATGTTGGAATTTTGATTTTATCCCTCCCATGCAACAACATTTAGTAACAAAATTATGTAATCATCTTATAGGATTTTCTACTTGGAATAGAGAAGTTGTTGTCGTTTATGTTGGAAATCATCTTCTTACATAGTTCGTTGTGGTTATTTATCCATTCTGTTTCCCCAAGAGGTGCTGCCAAAATCACATTGTTGGGCAAAGGTATGGTTTCCAAACTGCCTCCCCAAAACCAATGCTTTTTGTCGGCTGCTAACAAATAATAAAATATTAATAGGGGAGAACCTAAAGAAGTGAGGAATACAAGGGCCCTCTCTATGTCCCTTTTGTAAATAAAATTAATAATTTATTCGACATATTTTTCTAGAGTTCCTATTCACGAAGGAAGTATAGGTTGGAGTGTTGTATCCCCTCTATCATCGATTAAATTGGCCAAACATGATCACATGTTTCTTCTACTCATGGGACTCAAAATATGCAAGTGGATTCATTCAAAAGCCCCTTCTTAGAAAGTTATGGAACTCATTGCCCAAATTAATTTGTTGGAAGGTGTGCATCACTATAAACAATCATGCTTTTAATTATTAAAAATGTTGCCTCAATCAATCGTTATGGAAGCAATAAGTATGTGCTCCAAATATTGCTCCAACAAACCGTTCAAAAAATCCTTGAATAGTGGTATGGATCAAATTGAAAAGGAGTGGTTTTCCAAATTCGACAAAGAGATGAATCACACTAAGTCTCTCAAGCAGGCACAACAACCTATTATGAGAGTTGGAAACTTTTAATGACATGGTTGGATTCTCAAAGATGGAGAGTAACTTCTTTTGATTATATGCTTAGTTTTGATGGAGCCTCCAGAAGAAATATAAGGATGGCAGGAGGGGGAGGGGTTCTTTACAGCCCTAGCGATAACAAGGTAATGGAGTTTGCACAATGTTTGGGGAAATGACAAATAACCAAGCTGATACTTATGGTCTTCTTCAAGGTATAATCCTTGAGAAATAAGTTGGTGTGCCCTCTCTCCTGATAACAGGGGATTGTCTCTCTTATTAATTAAGTTTTTGATCAAAGGAACAAGTCCCAAAGAAGCAAGTTTAAAAATGTTATTAAACTAGATTAGATTGTTCTTAAAAGATCTCCCAAAGGCAAGCTTCAATCATATTTTAAGGGACAATAATCATAAAGCAGACCGTTGCGTTGATAAAGGTTGTGAATTGAAATGCAAGGATTTATTGGTTAAGGGTCTAAATAGACATAATCCCATCCCTTAAATTTACATGAAAAGTAGACATCGACCTTGTGATATCGAAGTATTATGAGAGGGTTATATGATCCTCATATTTCAACTATAATTGTTCGAGTTTGTCCTTTAATGATCCAATGGAACCTGGAAGTGACGTAATCATCAAAGTTCACACACTAAAATAGTTATATATATTGTTGTTTTTGTTTTATTATGGGGGTTTTCTGGAATGTATTTACTTCCAAAGATCTGTCTAGGTTTTACATAAGTAGTTCTCCTATGTGGAGGACATTTGGTCTTGAAGTGTGTCATAGAGAAATATGATATCAATATGTTGAAAATGTAACATATGTAGTAAAGTTGCGATCCACAAACATATTCTCATTCCTGTAAAAAAAAGGATTAAAACAACAAACAATTTTTTTTTATGTTTGGATCGATTGATTATGATTTATGGCAACAAGAAAATAGGAAGATGGAAAATTATTATTATTTGATTTCATCACATGTGACAACTTTAATTGTAAAGCTTTGATGAAAATATGTTTCAAGGAGAGTACTAGGTTTGACGATCATCACTTGTTTTTATAGATGACTATGTAGATTCCCTAGATACTTGAGGATTACATCTATGTTCTTGGGAGATATACCCATTATTGTCATTGTTTCCCTAAATATGTGGTGTACTCTTGATATATGGAAATTTTAGGGGTGGAATTTTGTCAATTGGTGTTGGCTTTATGGGCCCTGACCCTGGTTCAACGTTAGTTAGCCAACCAAATCCCTACACTACTGGCCCTTTCGAAATTAGCTCGTGGAGTGTGGATCGAAGTCTCACCCGAAGCAGTATGGGGGGATGCTGGAACCAAGTTTTCGTGCCCTGAGATGGTCGTGATGTCAGTTTATACCCTTTGCCCCTACTTTAGTGCAGGTCGCTAACCCTTAGGGCTCTGCCAATCTACCTTTCATTTCGCCCTTCAGTACCTCCGAAAAGGTGTATGATTGACCTTCGCGTAGCCCTAACCCGTGGTCCAGGTATTTTCGTGCAGCTATGACAATGTATTGTATAGGTTCCTAAGTTATCTCAAGTGTTTTACTTATCTTACTAATCAATCACAGTTAGCACCGTGTAAACTGATATCCTTACTTGCGTTCAATTAACTGATACAATCACATATATTCACGCATCAAATAAACATTGTAAATTAAACCCAAACGTAATACAATCAGATGCATTAATAGGAACTAAATACACAATAATTGCATAATACTTCTCTTTATTGATAACTTCCAGTTTAATACAGACTCTATTTGCCCTGCACACACAGCTAGGTCCGCGAACCATGGGTGGATCTTTACAGCCGACTTGACACTTTACAAAATAAGGGTTGACAACCCTTTATGACCCTTGACACCTTCACACTCCGTGATCACAAAATGCGGAGACTTTACAAGTTTATTACAAAATTATCACAAAACATGGGATTTTAGCCCCAAAACTACTCTTGGGGGAACCTGTTCCCAACAGGCCCCCAACACAAACATGGTGACTTTCCCTCGAGTCACTCTATGGGCGCGAAGATCTTGGCGTAAAGACCTCCCAGCTTCACCTATATGACTGCCACTTCGGTGGTGCATTGCGCGGCTGCCTACTTCAGTTCCTCAACCAACTGCTCTATTGCTGGTCCTGAACTGTCAGCCTGAAGCTTCTGCTGAATCGCTTGTAGATTAGCAAGCTTGCCTTCAATGGAGGTTGTGACTAAATAAGCTTCATCCAAATAGGGCTTCAAGCGTGCCTTTAGCACAGCCTCTTTATGTTGCGCTGCATCTACCTGTTCCTTCACTGTTTTGGCCTCCTATAGCTTCGCCAGTCTCTGTGTGAGAGCGACAGTGCTAGTTGTTCCTTTTACTTTGTCATAACGCTACTACAGTTCTCGCGCCTCTGTCTCCAACCACTGTACATTAGTATCCTCATGTAGACTCGTCAGGACCTCGAACAATTGTTTAAACAACCATGTGTAGTCTGCTACTACACTGTCTACCACCGCTATCACCTTTGTGAAAGCAATTGCGCGCTTTTCCTTTACTTCCGGAGGAGTTGAAGGTTGGGCCTTCAACCTCAAATCTGCAATTTGTAGGTTCAACTCCAACTGAACCTTATCCAATTCTGTGTGAGTGTCATGCACCCCTGTAGCAAGCTTGTGAACGTGCATTTCTACTGGCTCTCCCTCCGGAATGGCCAACTCCGGGACCATTCAGCATGCTTCCTCCACGACTTGAACGATGCACTTATTTCGATCGATTAGTTCAGTCATAGTGGTGACGAAAAAGTATCGCTATAGGGCCAGCTGCACATTATTGATCTTCTATTCATTAATTACTTACATAGAGCACTGTTCTCGGGCCCTCAACTTCGCGATCACCCCATCCTGTAGTAGGTGGAGCGCCTCGCTAGGAAGCACTGCTAAGTTCAACCCTACTCCCTTGAGGGCGTTTACAACGGGCCTGTCAGCTTTTTTTTCTGTGGTTAGTGCTCCATCCTACAGCACTATTGCTCGGGAGTCCTTCACATGGAGCATCTCGACAGCTTCTGAAGTATCGATAGCGAGGTTAGTGGACACCGTGCCAGCCTGTGATGCGCGGATCTGCAACTCATGCAAACTTGTCTGAATGGCCCCCAATAGTTGTTGTTGTTGCTACTTGAACTACTGTAGTACCTTCGTGGTGACATCCCGCACCGTGTCTCGAATATCATTCAAACCTCCTTTTCTTAGGGTTATAGGGTCCAACGACGTCTTACTGGCCTTGGATTTCTTCCGCAGCCCCACTTTTTCTTGTTCTCTTGGATGTTTGATGGGTACGATGCCATCTGTGGGTCCACTCCATGTTACTCTGTTTGCTCATTCGTTTCTTCCTCTGTTTCGAGCAAAGGCAACCTCATACCTTTGTAAGAGCCACACTCTATTTTTCCTGTCTGCTTTTTCGCTTGCTAGGCGGCATCGCACTTTGCCTGGGTGCCTCCTTATTCTTTTTCTTGGCCAGTTACACTATCTTGAGTTTGGCCTCCTCCTTTTTGCTTTGTGTGGCAGACTTTCTCGACCCCACCGTTGAGTTTGAGGTAGTGCACCACTCTGCCGGCCATCGATCAAGAATTGCACCAATCGCATTGTTTGTTGCCAAGTAAGGCAAGTTGTGCCACTTCTGCTCAGGGTCCTTCCATGCCCTCACCGTGATGCACTGAAAATATGCCTTGAACTCCATGTACTCCTGCAGTTTGGCAAGCACAATAGGTGATAATCGGAATTTGCGATTGATATCCATGCGTATATTCATTTCCATCAAGATCTAGAAGATCTTACTATCCTTGATGCACTGAGCATCATTGGTCCCCACATCGAAGCATACTTCACTGCTCCTGACAGGTCTGGCACGACCGAGGGGAATTGATTGTCTTCTGCCAGCTCCCAGGATACCGGCACAATGGATAGCAAAAGCTATGCATAGTGGAAGGTCTTGCTGAGCTCTTGTGCCTCGCAACAGTTCACATGGAACTCATCGCAGAGATAGCGCACCCAGTTAGACTTCAGTTCTTTGACTCATTGGGCTGTTAGAGTAATGACTGGTGCCGACACTTCTGCATAACTTTTCCTGCCAGGATTTGCGTGGCCACCTTGACTGTAGGGTCACAGATATTTGAGATGGCATAGCTGCACAACTTCTTCACGAGCTTGAATTTCTCCTTCATGGCCTCTGCGAGGGCCTGCTCACCACCTTTTCCGCTAAACAACATGGCCAGATTCTCCCCTGTATAGGGCAACCACGTGATCCTATGGATCAACCTGTCGGTGATGGGTATCAACTCCTCCAACCACAAACACCCATCGTGCACCATGCATAGCAATTGCTTGATGACCAATACTGTAATGGTTGTACGATTATAGTGTGACACCCACAGTAGGTTGAGCAGATCTGCCTTGTCTACTCCCCTGAGCCACTTCCACAGTTCCAATGCAGTCATCCCAGTGGTTGTGTGAACAATGTGGTGCATTAGTTGTTATGTTGCCAAGTGCAGGAACTTCTCATGGTCAGCTAAGTCCCAATCTTCTAGTTTCAACAGAAGAATCTGCCCCAAGCATGGTCCTTCAAAGACAATCTCATCTGGAAGCAGAGGTATGTGTAGGGCGACCTTGCTTTCGTCGATGTCCTTCGGCACTTTGGTCTTTCCTTTGTGCGAAGGGATGTATTCTGGAAACATAGTGATAGGGTCAGAACCCTCGACTTCAATGTCTTCCATTTCCACCTCCAAATCCTCATAATCCATTAAGATGTCCTCAATCCCTTCCTCCTCCCGCTCCAAGTTAATGGTTTTGCCCTTTTCCTATGCGGTGGGCATGTCCTTATGTGGGTTTCTTCTAGGGCAACTCGCGCACTGGTATCAAAGCCTGCTTGCCCTTCTTATCCTTCGCACTCTCCTTGGTTGGGGTAGGCTTCCATCTAGGCGTTCATGGTGACTTAGGGACTTCAGCTAATACCTCTGTAACCTCTGGAGTAGCTCCTTCTGCTTCCGTAAAAACCTCCGGCACAACCCCCTCGGCTGTCACTACTTCAGCGTCCATAACTTCGAATCCTGGGATAAAATCATGGATTAAATTACGGTTGGACTCTAGAAACCGATCAAACACTGGGTAGTCAAGCATTTCTTTGAGGAATGCGGATCATGCACATCTGACAGCTCACCAACTCAATGTTCAAAATGCCAAGTGTTTTTTGTTGGGCCTCCACCTGTAATTTATAGGCCATTTTGAATTCAAATTCGACCGTTCTCCCCACCTTCGGTTCATTAATGCTGGATTGGCAGTAAATTTCCAAGGATCTTACCCATAAATTTTGTCTTAAATGTCAGTTGCCCACTCCATTTGGCCACATTATTATCGTCAAATCATGAATAATTACTTTAACGGTCACTTTCTGGCTGACCTGCGCGGTTCTCCCTGGGTAGCACTTCTCTCTTCGCATTGTCACGAACCCTGTGACATTTCCTCGTTCTGCACAATCCTCCAATCGCGCAGTTCCCCAACCTAGGCAATGTAGTTTACAGTCCTGCGTCTCCTTTCAGCTACCTGGAGCACTAAGACTATGCTACCTTCATATAGTCATATGGCTGGATCACCAATGTATGGCTTCAATCGACTGCCATTCACTTTTCCTGGGAAGGGATCTCCATTCAATTTAACCAACTGAATTGCTCCATCGTCGGTAAAGCCAATGCATTCTGAATTTCCCTTAAAATTTATCAAACTTGTTGTCATATAACAAAACCAGATCATTTACCTTAAAGGTGCACAGTTTAATGTGCCGATCATGCCATGCTTTTTCGCGCTTCTTTTGGACCTGTTGGTGAAATCCAGCCAGAAATCTTTCTTCCTCAAGCTCAGCAAGCTATGCAAGCCTCTCGTCCAGGGCTCCGCGATCCGTCATACCCGTGAGTGCCACTATGCGCAGACTAGTCACAATGTATTCCATGGACATCACTACTTCAACACCATATACAAGCCTAAAGGGTGTCTGCCTAGTCAACTTTTTGCATGTCGTTCGATAGGCTCATAGTACTACAGGCATGCGCAGGTCCCAATCATTTCGCTGAGCATTGCAAACCCTGGTCAACACATTCTACATCACCTTATTGAAAGCTTCCACTGTCCCATTAGCCTGTGGGTGATAAGGCGTGCTTTTCTAGTGATACACCTGAAATTCCTCTGTCAAGTGTTGATCATCTCGTTCAGAAAGTGCATCGTGATCACTCATCAAGACCTTTGGACACCCAAATCGTATCAATACATACTCAAAGACAAACTTCACAGCGATCGCGCCTATGCAGTCCTTCACAGGCTATGCCTCCGCCCATCGAGTCAAATACTTGGTCGCAGTGATAATGTATTATGCTCCCGTCTTCTTTCCTTGGGGCTGAAAGGGTCCCACAAAATTTATGGCCCATTTCTCAAAAGGTTGTAACATCATCTATGGGTTCAGGGGCAACTCATCTCTCCTAGTCTTTTGACACACGTTGCATGCCCTGTAGTAGGCTTTGAAATCTTGATGGAGGGTTGGCCACCACAACCTTGTGCGTAGAATCTTTTGTGCGGTCTCTCTTCTTGCATAATTACCTCCTATGGCACCCCCATGAGTGTCTACAAGGATATTTCTTATTTCAAACTCTGGTACATATTGTCGCAGTACTTCATCAAACCCCATTTTGTACATATGTCCGGCAATGACTAAAAATTCTACCCCACGCTCCACTGACTCCTTTTTCTGCTAGATGGTGTAGCCTTTCGGGGAAGTTCCTATCGTTAGGAAGTGTATGATGTCTTCAAAGTGACCATCCGCGATGCACACTGCAAAGAGCTGCACGTCAGGCTATCCCTTCTCCAAATTAGTGGGTTCTTCCCCCATTTCGATGCATGACAGATGATCTGGTCCCACGTCCAGTCATCCAGGCTTCTCAATAGCTTCAAAATCATACTCCTGGAACAATAATAACCACCTTCAGATTCTCCCCCCCAACACAGGCTTATTGACCAGGCATTTCAACGCAGAATGATCCGTATACATTTTAAAATGTCCACCAAGAAAATAGTGTCTAAACTTCTAGAGCACGTATACCATGGCTAATCCTTTGCGCTCAATGGTGGAATTGTTTGTCTCAGCCTTAGATAACCTCCTGCTTGCGAACGCTACAGGATGGTCCAAGTCTCCTCCGCTGGCCTATGCCAGTACTACCCCTAGAGCTATACATGATGCGTCTACATGTACTGAAACTCCTTCTTCCAATCCGGGAAGACTAAAATTAGCACGTCAACCATTTTTCCCTTCAGCATATCCAAGATTTTCTGACAGTCCTCGTTCCAACAAAACATGACATCCTTTTTAAACAACTTCTCCATAGGCGTGGTGATATGGGCATAGTCCTTGATAAACTTTCTATAGTACCCAGTATGTCCCAAGGTTGCGCGTAGCTATTTCACACTCCTTGATGCCTCCAGGTTAATTATCACTGTGATCTTCACGGGATCTACCATCAATCCTTGTCTGCATACCACATGACCCAGCAAAGTCCCAAAAGGGACACAAAACAAACATTTCTTCAGATTGAGCGCAATTTGGTACCTTCGATAGGTATCTAGCATAAAGCGCAAACTTGCTACATAGGGTTTTAACAACCCAAACATAGTCTAGTCATCAAAGTACACCTCCAGAAACTTATGAATGAAGTATTTGAATGCAACAATGACTACGCGCAAAAAAATCACAGTCGCATTCTTCAATCCAAAAGGCATTGCAGTGCACTGAAAACATCCCCATTTAGCTGCGAAGGTCATCTTGCTTCTATCTTCGGCCACGATTTGGATCTGATCATACTCAGAAAACCCATCAGTGAAGGAGTACGCTTCCTAGACACCTACATTATCCAATACCTCATAAGTGAACGGAGTTGGGAAAGGATCATGCACGCAAGCGTCATTCAACTTCCTGAGATCTACACATATCCTTATTTCATCTTTCTGCTTCTTTTCTTGTACCACTATTGGGCTCACCTAATCAGATTCTTCTATAGGCTCAATGATGCCTGCCACGAGCATCTTATCTAACTCTAAGCGGACATTCTCCTTATACTTTGGATTGAGACAGTAATGTCTTTACTTAACCAACTTTGCATCGGGTTTTAACGTGATCTTCATAACGCCCAAGTCCCCTATTATCCTCTTTAACTTCGTAAACTTGGTAGGGAACAAATCCTGGTATTCGAGGAGCAATTCGACAACCTTATTTATCATTGCATCATCATAGTAATCTCCAATCTTCGTGAATTTGGGCTCCATCTCCGTACCAATATTTACCTGTTTCGTCTTTAGCGGCACGGTTATATCATGATTCTCAATCGGCGGTCCCTCGATCTCGCGGTGACCCTCAGTTTCAGGAATATTAATCTTTCATGGGTCCTCATCTTCTTCTTCGACTATCACGTTATAGCATTCCATCGCGTGGCTCAGTTGAGTAGTACAATTGGGTTGAATCAGATCCAAAGGATCTTGCGGTATCCTAAAGATTGTTGCTTTAACTTCTTGTAGCGCTTCGTGAATACAGTCAAACCCATCTTTGAAGCTAAAAATCATTATGAAGCCTTCATGCAAAATATCCCATTCGCCTATGCCATGGTGGAGCTTTGTTTCCAAGTACCAATTCATCAGAATGACATCCAAGGTGTGACGAGACAAGTGCAACCATTCAGGTTGGGCCTTCGCGCCATAGGGCTTAGCCCATTTGGCCAAGTGTGTGCACAATCGTCCTTCCCATCATACTTGTTTTTTAATCATACATGTGGCTTCCCAAAGTGTATTCTCATCATCCTCCTACACTCACGCCAATCATCAAAACTACCCTTGTGCATACCTCACCATCTCGGGGGCGTAGCGCATAGTGCATAGTCCAAAGCCTGGAAGTGCTACTTCTCTGGTACATCCCTCTCAAATGCATCCAAAAACAAATCCACATCATTCAAGCCATCATAAGTGGGCAGATTTTGTACCTCTGACGACACACAGCGCAATGACCGGGTCATCATGTTACATCTCAATGTAGTTACTTCATGTAGTCGATTCTGCTAGGGCTCTAATTCTTCATCCAAGTCTAAGGTGCAGGAACTCTCGCGATCCCATGTAATTCAGCCATCCGCTGTTAGATTCACCCAATCTTGGTCTCGCAATGTTATTTTATATATGCAGTCCAAATCGTCATCACTCTCGTAATTGCGGATTGGTTCAGTATAGCGTGATCCTTCAGCAAGATTCAAGGGTACTATTACACGAAGCAATTTATTTTCAAATATCATCTTTTGCTTCTTTAGGTTGATTACCCCATTCATGTTAGTAGCCCAATCAATGCCAAGGAGCGCAAGGTAGGGGTTGCTATCATCCACAATTTCTATCACTTCAAAGTCAGCCAATGCACTCGTGCCTTCAATATCTACAGTTACTCCTTGCAGTCATCCTATGGGGATGATAAACTACTGATTTTCCATTCTTAACTGAATTGGAGATCACTGCAACGTGAGTCTCCCCATCCATTCCCAAGTCTGCCTCAGCAAAACATTCGCGTCTGACCCCAGATCGAGAATAACCCGATCCATTTCATATTCTCCTATCTATGTGGTGAGTCTCATCTCATGCCTTGTTCTTGCCTTATGCTTACCAATCTTCTGTACCACGTGCGGTTCACCCGGAGCATTTCCAGCGCATCTATTTATAAGTTCCTGTAACCCCTTCACGGCCTTGCTATCACGCAGCAGCTTCATGCAGGTCCCTAAAAAGGTTGTATGCATAGAAGGGTCCATTTCTTGAATAGGATTATCCTGGCTCCCTGAGGTAGAGGCCTCAATGAATCTCTTTTTTTCTTCCATGAATGTTTCCCGTGCACGCCCCAAATCAAATTCAGCATCGTTAGTCGAAGCTTTGTGAACCCATTCACTGTCTTCAGGCTGTTTCCCCTTATCATTGCCCGTTGCAATTCCACCTTGGAGCACTATATTCACATTCAGATCCTCTTTGCGAGGCTCAATCCTCATCATCTGCAGGTTCTGAGTTAGCTGCGGTGGTAGCACCCCTTTGTTGCGTATCCTCGCTATCAGTGTAGGACAGTCTTTCGTTTAATGATCAAACTGAGTACAATATTTGCATGAAAGACGCGTTGGGTTAGTGCATTCACAGGCATAGTGTACTGGTCCTCCACAGTTGTAACAAATTAGCAGTTCCCGACCTCTGCCAGGTCCTCCTCTACCTCGACCTCGTCCGCACCCCTGAAAGCCTGTTCACGCCATCCCAACGCTCTGGTTAGGGGGCTGTGTTTCTACTTGAACTCTATAGGTAGGTGTTTTATCCATCATCAATTCATAACTTCGGCAATTGCGCTCATCATGCCCTGCCGACCTACAATTGCAAAACAGTTGTTGCGGTGTTTGTACAAACTTCTGCAACAAATGATAGTTATCCTTCGTATGTTTCCCTACTACCTGACATATAGCAAACCACAATGCAATCCCCATGCTCGGTGCTGCTTGGGCTTCCGGCCTCAAAGGAATTGGTCCTCCTACTGCAATATAGTTCACAAAGACTAGGCAGTGGTCTTTGTCATGCCTCTGACCCTTACATTTCAGGCACCATATCTCTTTGTGCGCCTCTGGTCGAACTATTCTGTCCTGCTTCAAGTTTTGCATTTCGAGGCAAAGATTTTGCAAGTGTGCATGGATCTGGTAAACCCCTAGATTCAGATCTTGCATCAGTGTTTCATGCAGTCTTATTGCAATCTCCAAGGCCTCTACCTAGGTCGTAATCTTCTGTTGTGACAGTGAAACCATTAGGTGAGGCAGGAGCGAACCCACAAACCACTCATGGTGCTGTCCATCTATTAAGTTCATATTAGCTTCGCAAATTTTACACTGCAATCTTTGATCAAATTCTCAATGTGTCTCACATGGTTTCATCGTGATTTCCTTGAACCCCACAATCGACTACACCTTAGATTTAGGCCTACTGAACTCTTTATTCAACGCAGTCTAAATCTCTGCCAACCCAGCATTTGGGTTATCATTAGAGTACTTGATGTACCAATTTAGCGCGCGGTCCTTTAAAGAACTAACCAACATTGCCTTCTTCATGTAGTCATTTGTGATGCCCTGAGCTTCCCATACAACTTTTACGACGAACCATAACTGGTGCAGGTCTTCATTTCCCAAGCCCTTAAAAAAAGGCAACTTCACTAAATTCGCCATGTTGAACTGTGGTCGAGGTGGTGGTGGTGTGGGTGAAGTCATAGGTGATGGTGGTGAATTTGGAGGTGGTGTAGGTGGAGGTGGCGGTCGCGGGAATCTCTGTTTTATTAACTGAACTGCGCTTCGAGGAGAAGCCCACACTACTCCCTCCTCGTTACTCAAAGAAGGTGAAATTAGGGGGCTATATTCAGCGCCCTTTCTTCCTTCATTCCTGTAAGCCTTTCCACTTCGTGTAGCTCCAAACATCAAGGTAGCTACATAACCTATTTTTCGCACAATAACATCTTAATCCAAGTATTTAAAGACTTCAAGTACTTACCTCGGGGGCCTTTGAAAAAGCGTCGCTCTGCCTCGCTAAAACTGACTGAGGTATCGACCCCGAATTCAATCACAAATCCTCCTATGATACCATCAAGCTAATGATCGATAATGCAGGTGATCTTATCCTCAGAAGCTTCTAGTTTCTGTACTAGCTTTGGGGTCCAGGCAATAGTGTTGTACAGGTAAATCCCCTCTGCGGACAGAGGCGATCCAACTAGTTTAAATGGGGTCTAGCAACAATCAAACAATGCTAACACGCAGGTTCCTAATTGCAAAATAAGGCCAATGATGAGAGCCTACCTCGAATCCAACGCATATATTCGTAGAAGAGTCGTCGCTTCCGTTCTTTCGCTTCAGCTGGTCACAATCCTCATGATCCTCGTGAACAGACACCTGCACATGCAAAGAACAAGACAAATACAAGCATAAAATCCAAGAAATGCAACTATGTATTAGTCAGAAAGGATACAACTAAACATCATAATAAAACACACATGAGTGGAACCATAATGATAGTCGTCTATTATTATTGATAAACAAAAGAGAATACAACCAAGTTCTGACGTCAAATCCTCCTTTGGCTGGGTGATCAGCAACACATGCCTTGCAAAGCTTGTAGGGGATGGGAAGAAGCCTCTCTCTCCTTGATTACTTGGAAATGGATCTCCTCCTTAAATATTTAGCCTCATAGGGATGAACAAGGCCTCTTGCAACATGAGCTTAGCAATTCTCACACTTTGGGACTTAGATTTGGGAGCTTGAAAAGTAGAATTACTAACTAGATTGTCAAAGGGAAAAGGACAAGGTTATATAGAGGTAGGAGGAGTAGATAAGACCATCTACTTGATTCATGGGATTGTCCTTATCATTAGGAAGCTTCCATGAGAGGTGGAGAACAGCTTCCTTGGGAGATACGAAGCCCAACTGAACTAACTCAAACTGGAATCAGTTCATGGATAGGTTAGAAGGAACCTTCGGAAGTTTGTTTGTTAAAAACTTTACCCAACTGGGTTGGCGCTAGTGTGACTCTGAGACAGAGCGCCAGCTGGCGC
>APFE030973573.1:3620-27508 GCA_000404065.3 Pinus taeda
TCTTGCCCTTAACATTAAAAAAAAAAACTCTTTTGCTTTTCATTAGTTAATGTGAATTAGAGCTTTTCGTTGTTATTAATGATTAGTGACTTTGAAGAAAAGATTTTTGATTTCCATTAGCTGCGTTAGAGATATCGTTGGTTGTTTTATGATCATTTTGTTTGTGTGAAAGCTCTCAACTCTCTTATAGTTAGCATTCATCGAATAAAATGATATACTGTGGCATATAGCTTGCATTTAGGAAATTTTGAGACACTTCATACGGTAAGGCCTGAAAACTGAAACATAATCTAAGATCAACTTTAAAATGAACTGAATGAATTTAACAACACATTGGAACATAACGCACACTATTTAGAGGTCTAGGATAGAGACGTGCTCTGGCGTCGTTAAATCTAGTCACTTTTGTTTCCACTCAAGGTTGGGTGATTCCTCCTTCTGTGACTCAATAGTGGTCTAGTACGAAATTGTGCTCCCACGTACCGTCGAGTATATGGGGAGACCCCACTAGGTTATCATCCTTTATCCATAGGAAGCCGTGTCTGCCACCTTACAACCCGTAATGCACCGAACACAACATTCGGGAAGATTGACTGCCGTACGGAAAGTCCTTGGTTTTCATACGATTGCCAAGGTGTATATGCAGTTTTATGGATTGTTTGGTAAACCTTTGCCTAGTGCTCTAGAGTAGTCACTTTTGCTCCTTTTCGGACTCCCTAAAAGAAAAGGCTCATTTGAGCACTTGTCACTTTAGGCTTATTAAACAGTCGAAGGCGACTAGAGTCATCTTTTTGTCCTTTTCTCGACTCTTTAAAGATGAAAATGTCAAGTTATGTCCTTGTGTCTTAAAATTTATTCGGCCACGTTCACATTTCCCAGAAGGTTGAGCCTGCTGGGTGTTGGGTTGTCCTTGCACAATCGAGGGTTGTCCTGATGGACCAGATGGCTGAGTGGACTGGACAGTTGGTTGGCCTGATTGAATTTGAGGTTGACCAACTTGTCCAGACGGTTGACCAGACTGGACAGTGGGTTGGCCTTGCTGTAGGTAAGGCTGACCACCCTGCCCAGAAGGGTATCCCTGCTGGACCCTAGGTTGTCCTTGTTGCATATAAGGTTGTCCTGGATTTCCAGAGGGTTGCCAAGAAGGGTATCCCTGCTGGACCCCAGGTTGTCCTGGATTTCCAGAGGGTTGCCCAAGATAAGTAAAAGATGGACCACCATAGGTCGAAGTTTGTCCCTGAAAGGGTTGTCCTTGTGGGCCTCTAGGTTGCCTTGGTTAAGATTGTCCGTAATACTGCTGCCCATAGGAAGGCTGCATGTAAGATGGCTGAACTTGATAAGGTGGTCCTTGAAGATCTGCAGGGGGTAGTTGGTAATCAATGGAACGCTGGGGGGCAAATCCAGGGTCAGCCGTCCAGTTATGGCTATAATCCCTATGGAAAAAATTCCTACGGACAGAACCCCTATGGGTCAGGTCCATCTGGACAAAATCAATGGGGGCAACCAACAACTGGTTGGAACCCTGGTGCTACCTCTTACCCATGGCCACAGATGTCCTTTAATCCTCAAATACCCTTCTTAGCAACATTGGAGCTGCCGGATGTGTCCAAACTGACCAATGATCCTATTCTTCATAATCCGTACTAGCCACCAGTTCCAACTAAGATTCACGGTGATTGTCCCAAATTCGGTGGCAAAGCTGGAGAAGACCCCCAAGCTCCCCTTATGACTTATCATCTATGGTGTTCGTTAAATTTGTGGCTTGACGATTCAGTCCGGCTCCGCCTTTTTCAAAGGACTCTCACTGGCTCTGCTGCTAAGTGGTATATTGAGCTAGCTCGCGGATCTTTTCAAGATTTTAACTCGTTGGTGGCATTTTTAACTTATTTTCAATTGCCAATTCGGTATGAGACAGGCACGCATCTCCTCACGTCCCTTAAACAGGATACGACCACGCACATCTCTGATCATATACATGAATGGAGATGGCGTCGTCGTTTGATTAAATTTTTGATTCTTGATCATCTCCTGACCGATTGGTTTACAACCTCCTTTGTCCCTGCGATTGCACGGGACATTGCTATGGGGGCATGTGTAACTGAAGAGCAGGCTATTGCGCATGCTCAGTACCTTGACTTGGTTTATTCCCAGTCCGGTACCCTATATGATTATTTGCCTGACGCCCCGAGGCCTGAAACTTCCAAAGCTCCGCCAAAGCCATCTGTTGACGGTGTCATTAGATCTGTAAATCCGTCCTCCAAGAAATCTTCCATGAACCTTGGGAAGCAAAAGTCGAATATTTCGAATGAAAATACTTCTCAGGCTGTGTCTAATTCTGGTAATACTTCCGAGGTTAACACTGTCCAGTCCACCACAGCGGATAAAGCCTCGAAAGGAAAAAAGAAGGGAAAAGGGAAAAATAAAGCTGATCAACCCAAGCAGGATTCCCCTAAACCTCCACCCGAGGAAGGAGCCAAACGCAAACCCAAGTATCCTTGTCTTATATGCGACGAGGATCACTACACCAAAGACTGCCCAAGGCGGTCTGAAGTTAGTCGCTTGTTGAAAGGTGCTCTTGGAACTCCTGCGGTGCTGAAAGAACCTTTCCCCTCGCAGCAAATGCAAATGGTGGCTGACCCATCCCAATCCTCTTCTCGCTTTGGTTCTCAAGTATTCATTGCTGGAACGATTCTCATTCACATTAGTACTCGAGCAAAAGAATATCCGTCGCCTGCCGGGAAAGAGCCTGAGGTCCCCTCAAGCGCTCCTTCGCCCAGTTCTGGTCCGCTCCATATCAAGAGACCTAGCACTGAGATGCCTATTCGACCCCCTCCTAAAGGTGTACTCCGAAAATCATCTTACAACCCTAATGCCCGTGCTGCTCAGCACTACAACATTGTTGAGGACTTAGCCCAGGCTTTGTCAGCGATGTCCGCTCTAGAAGTTCTCCAGAGCTGCCCCTCTAAGAGGAAGTCCTTGCTATCGGCCATCGGTGGCATCAACCCGGTCGACTCGGATCTAATCACTTTTGATCTCGAAATCCATGTGCCGAGACTGCCTCACCAGATTGCCTTCCTTATCCAGGTCATCATCAACTTTAAAACGATTCATCGTACGGTTATTGATGAAGGCGCTTCAACTTGCATTATGTTTGTTGCTTGTTGGAAGGCTATTGGTTCTCAGACCTTGAGTCAGTCTCCTACAACCTTGGAAGCCTTTGATGGGAGAGAGTCTCGTCCTTATGGTATCCTCCAACGTTTGCCTATTACTTTGGAATGGAAGATTGTCAAAGTGGAAGTTAAAGTCGTTGATGCTAATCTAACTTACAACCTCCTTTTGGGCCAAAGCTAGACATATGTCATGCGAGCCGTGGCTTCATCTCTATTTTGTGTCATTCGTTTCCCTCATCAGGGGAAGATTGTCATAGTAGACCAGCTGTCTTTCTTCGCCTCCTCTTCCAAAGGCAACATGCCTTTTGTGGAGCATACCTCCATTCCATTAGAGAGTGTGGGAGCTGGGCTCTTTAAAGACCCTGCCCTCATGGGTGTCTTTTCACTCCCACCTCCGAACGTCACTCCTATCAATATGATTTCTGTTTCTTATGATCCTCGGGTTCTTCCCTCCATTGACCAAATAGGATCATGGGGTGAAGAGAAGCCGTTGAGTCTTGCCGAGCTCAACTACGTTGAGATTGTTTCCGTATCGGCTCCCCTTCCTGAATCTGCTCCTTTGAGCAGAGCTCTTGACTCGTATGCTCATTCCCCTTGGCTTGGAGATTATGCTTCTTTGGATCCCTTAAAGGAAACATTTCCTTCTGATGAAGCCATTATCGAGACTATGTCTCTCGAGGAACCCCCTTGGTCCAATCTTCACCATCGTTCCTCGTTCCTCCCTACCCATCGGGAAATGCTTGCCTGTCTCGAGCAGTTTGCTCATTGTCTCCCTGCACAACCCCTTCAGATACCCGTCTAAGTTTATCAAGTGTCCTCTGAAGGGAACATGGGAAACATCACGCAAACCCAACCGATTGACATCTCTGTTAAACCAGGGATTGTCGAGCATATCCATGTTGGAGTAACTTGTACTCCTGAGGAGATTCATCGTTATACCGGTCTTTTTCACGAATTTTGTGATGTGTTTGCTTGGTCTTACGAAGAAATGCCCGACATCGACCCAAGTATTGTGGTGCATGAGATACCCACGTATCCGGGAGCTAAGCCTGTCCGACAACGTTTACGCCCTGTGCACCCCCGAAAGGCTGCAACCATTAAAGCGGAAGTTGGAAAGCTTCTCAAGGCTGGTTTTATCTACCCCATCCCACTCACAGATTGGGTTTCCAATATTGTCCCTGTGAATAAAAAGCAGGGCACCATTAGGGTCTGTGTTGATTACCGTGATATTAATCGAGCCTGTCCCAAGGATAACTACCCCACACCCTTGATTGACCAGCTCATTGATGAGTGTGTCGGAAGTGAAATGTACTCGTTTATGGACGGTTTTTCTGGTTATAACCAGATTAATATTGCGCCTTCCGATCAGCACAAAACCGCCTTTATCTGTCTGTGGGGCACTTTCGCCTACAAAAAGCTCCCTTTCGGTTTGAAGAACGCCAGTGCCACCTTCCAATGCACGATGTCCTATGCATTCCATGATATTCTACACATTGTGCAACCTTACCTGGATGATCTACCAACTCATTCAGCTAAGCGTCAGGACCATCCCGCTCATCTTCGTGAAATCTTTCTCCGCTGTCGACACTACCGTATTCGGCTCAATCCGCATAAGTGTGTCTTCTGCGTAGAATCTGGTAGACTTCTCGGGTTCATCGTCTCCCGAGAGGGCATCCGTCTGGACCCCCTTAAAGTCGAGGCCATTCTGAATCTTCCCCCCCTGCTTCTTTGCAGCAATTGCAGAGCTTGTAGGGCAAAGAGAATTTTTTACGACGCTTCATTCCCAACTATGCTGAGGTGTCCAAAGGTTTTACGTGGTTACTTAAGTGGGACACCCCTTTTCGTTGGGATGCCGCCGCGCAAGAGTCATTCGAGCACCTCAAGGCTCTCCTTGTTTCTGCTCCTTTGTTGCGTCCTCCTAATTACCATCATGATTACACTTTGTATCTAGCAACTGCCAATACCACCATTGCCATGGTTCTTGTTCAAGATGATGATGATGACATTGAGCACGTCATTTATTATCTCAGCCACAATCTATTAGATACGAAATCTCGATACGCTCACATCGAGAAGTTGGCATTGGCCGCCGTTTGTGCCATCCAACGTTTCCACCACTATATCCTGTTGTGCACTACGACGGTGATATCTGATTGCAACTCGATGACGTACATCCTGTCGCGTTAGATGTTGGAGGGCAAGTACTTGAAGTGGATTGTTATCCTCCAAGAGTTGACTTGGAGTTCACTACTGCCAAGTCCAAGAAATCCCTCGTCTTTGCTGAATTGTTGTGCTCTTTGCCATCTCTTACCGCGCCCTCTCGGTTAGAGGACCATATTCTGAACAAAACCCTCTTCTTAATCAACACCCTCGATCCCTGGTATGGGGATATCATTGTCTATCTACAGACGTCCTCTTTTCGTCCCGAGATATCTAAGGATGCTCGATGACGGATTCGCCATCAATCTCAACCATATCGCATTATTGGGGACACCCTGTACTGTCTCGGCGCTGATTCTGTTCTCCGCGGATGTTTAAGACTCGAGGAAGCTGAGCAAGTTTTAAATGACTGCCATTCTGGCGGCTGTGGTGGTCACATGTCCGAATATGCTACTGCTCAGAAAATCCTCCGTGCTGGTTACTTTTGGCCTTCCATCTTTAAGGACTGCATTCTTGCCGTCCGCTCTTGTCACAAGTGCCAAATCTACCAACGGAAGATGCGTGCGCCTCTTGCTCCACTGCACCCTGTTGTTACTGTCGGCCCGTAAATGGGGCATTGATTATATGACCTGTAACCCTCACTCGGCCGGGGGGCATGGGTATATCATCGTTGCTGTTGATTACTTCACAAAACGGGTCGAGGCGATGTCCACATTATCTGAAGACGGTCACACAACGACGCAATTTTTATTTAATCATGTTATCTCACGGTTCGGAGTCCCTCAGGCCATTGTCACCGATCACGAAAAGCATTTCCATAATCATATGATGACTGAGCTTACAACCCAGTTGGGCTTACGACACGATAGCTCGAATTCATACTATCCTTAGGTCAACGGCCAAGTAGAAGCCGTCAACAAGGTTCTAGTTACAATGCTTCAACGAACCATTGGCATGCACAAGTCCAACTGGCACTTGATGTTGTTCTCTGCCTTGTGGGCCTACTGAACCTTTGTGAAGGATGCCATCGGTTTCACTCCCTTCCAATTGGTTTATGCACTGGAGGCTACCCTTCCCATCGAGTGCGAGATCCCTTCTTTAAAATTAGCCGTTGAATTACTCCCCGACACTACTTCGGTAGAGGAACGCCTTCTTTACCTGGAGCGGTTAGATGAAACTCGTCGACTAGCCTCTATAGCCATCGAAGCACAGAAGAAGAGAGTGAAAACTCATTTCGATCACACTTTTCATCCTCGTTCTTTGGTTGAGGGAGATTTAGTCCTGCTCTACGATCAAGCCAACGATAAGCTGGGGGCAGGCAATTTCGAACCCATGTTTCACGGGCCTTATATTGTAAAGAGAGTTTTGCAGAAAGGGGCCTTTGAGTTGATTGAATATGAAGGGAATTCTCTGGATAAGCCTCGGAATGGGCTTTACTTGAAAACATATTATGCGTGAATTCCAGGCACTCTAATTTGTACATAAGTGTGCTTTAGCAGGTGTGTTGTGTGTGTGTGTTTTCATGTTTTTGGCTTGGTGTCAGTGTGATTGCCGCTCATTGTGTCTTTTTGCTTCTTGTACAGATGTCTGGTTCGCCTTACGTTGGTTTCGCCGATGGTGCCTCCTATATTACACGCAACCTGTCTTCTGCGACATGGGTGATCTACGATCCTCATGGTGAGCTAGTAGACCTTCAAGGGGTTTGTCTAGGTTGTACCACGAACGATGTTGCTGAGTATAGTGCTGTTATTGAGTTACTGGCTGAGGCGATCAATCTCGGTATTCGAACATTGGTTGTGAACCTGGATTCTCAGCTTGTCGTCCACCAGCTCAATGGGCGATATTCCGTCAGAGACCATCGGATTCTAAGGTTATATCTACGTGTTAAGTTGTTAGAAAAGAATTTTGATTTCATCACATATCAACACATTCCAAGGCGATTAAATACGTTAACTGATGCATTAGCCAATTATGTATTAGACAGACATTTGCATAACATGTAATTAAAATAGAAAAATAAGCATAAAAAACAAAATAAACCATATGCAGAAGTGGATTGTTATCCTCCAAGAGTTTGACTTGGAGTTCACTACTGCCAAGTCCAAGAAATCCATCGTCTTTGTTGAATTGTTGTGCTCTTTGCCATCTCTTACCGCGCCCTCTCGGTTAGAGGACCATATTCTAAACGAAACCCTCTTCTTAATCAACACCCTCGATCCTTGGTACAGGGATATCATTGTCTATCTACAGACGTCCTCTTTTCGTCCCGAGATATCTAAGGATGCTCGATGATGGATTCGCCATCAATCTCAACCATATCACATTATTGGGGACACCCTGTACCGTCTCGGCGCTGATTCTGTTCTCCGCCGATGTTTAACACTCGAGGAAGCTGAGCGAGTTTTAAATGTCTGCCATTCTGGCGGCTGTGGTGGTCACATGTCCGGATATGCTACTGCTCAGAAAATCCTCCGTGCTGGTTACTTTTGGCCCTCCATCTTTAAGGACTGCATTCTTGCCGTCCGCTCTTGTCACGAGTGCCAAATCTACCAACGGAAGATGCGTGCGCATCTCGCTCCACTGCACCCTGTTGTTACCGTCGGCCCTTTTGCAAAATGGGGCATTGATTATATGACCTGTAACCCTCACTCGGACGGGGGGCATGGGTATATCATCGTTGCTGTTGATTACTTCACAAAATGGGCCGAGGCGATGCCCACATTATCTGAAGACGGTCACACAACGACGCGATTTTTATTTAATCATGTTATCTCACGGTTCGGAGTCCCTCAGGCCATTGTCACTGATCACGACAAGCATTTCCATAATCATATGATGACTGAGCTTACAACCCAGTTGGGCTTACGGCACGATAGCTCGACTTCATACTATCCTCAGGTCAACGGCCAAGTAGAAGCCGTCAACAAGGTTCTAGTTACAATGCTTCAACGAACCATTGGCATGCGCAAGTCCAACTGGCACTTGATGTTGTTCTCTGCCTTGTGGGCCTACCGAACCTTTGTGAAGGATGCCACTGGTTTCACTCCCTTCCAATTGGTTTATGCACTGGAGGCTACCCTTCCCATCGAGTGCGAGATCCCTTCTTTAAAATTAGTCGTCGAATTACTCCCCGACACTACTCCGGTAGAGGAACGCCTTCTTTACCTGGAGCGGTTAGATGAAACTCGTTGACTAGCCTCTATAGCCATCGAAGCACAAAAGAAGAGAGTGAAAACTCATTTCGATCACACTGTTCATCCTCGTTCTTTGTTGAGGGAGATTTAGTCCTGCTCTACGATCAAGCCAATGATAAGCTGGGGGAAGGCAATTTCGAACCCATGTTTCACGGGCCTTATATTGTAAAGAGAGTTTTGCAGAAAGGGGCCTATGAGCTGATTGACTATGAAGGGAATGCTCTGGATAAGCCCCGAAATGGGCTTTACTTGAAAAAATATTATGCGTGAATTCCACGCACTCTGATTTGTACATAAGTGTGCTTTAGCAGGTGTGTTGTGTGTGTGTGTTTTCATGTTTTTGGCTTGGTGTCAGTGTGATTGTCGCTCATTGTGTCTTTTTGCTTCTTGTACAGATGTCTGGTTCGCCTTACGTTGGTTTCGCCGATGGTGCCTCCCGTATTACATGCAACCTGTCTTCTGCAACATGGGTGATCTACGATCCTCATGGTGAGCTAGTAGACCTTCAAGGGGTTTGTCTAGGTTGTACCACAAACGATGTTGCTGAGTATAGTGCTGTTATTGAGTTACTGGCTGAGGCGATCAATCTCGATATTCGAACATTGGTTGTGAACCTGGATTCACAGCTTGTCGTCCACCAGCTCAATGGGCGATATTCCGTCAGAGACCATCGGATTCTAAGGTTATATCTATGTGTTAAGTTGTTAAAAAACAATTTTGATTTCATCACATATCAACACATTCCAAGACGATTAAATACGTTAACTGATGCATTAGCCAATTATGTATTAGACAGAGATTTGCATAACATTTAATTAAAATAGCAAAATAAGCATAAAAAACAAAATAAACCATAGACATATATATATATATGTGTGTGTGTGTGTGTGTTGAAATGTTTGCACAGAGTGCATCACATAGATCAAAAATATACATGTTCGTCTTAATACATCTGGAGACGACATGTCTCTCAAAAAATATGCATGAAAATAAACCCTAGGTGTCTAATCTTTGGGGTGCTCATGATAACATGTCACCGCATGCACTAGGCGTCTCAGAAGACGGTGGAGGTGACTAGGCACTCCCACTGTATGTCTCTGGTATGCCAGTGGGACATTTGCCAGCCGGGCATAGTCTGGAATCCCCCGGGTGATCCCCTCGAGGTTCTAGATCAACTCTCCTCCCTCGGCACCCTCTGCCTGAGGGTCAGCTGTGGGTTGAGTTCTCCGTGAAATGGGAGACATACCAGCTGGTCTCTCTGGGCCGACATCTACATACACATATAACTGTTGTTAGAACGAACATGTATTAACAAAAAAAATCATAAAACATAAAATAAAAAAGAAATCATACCCAGCTCTTCGTCCCACTCATCTCCCTTTGGCAGTGGGAGATCTGGATCACCAGTGAAATCGGTCCTTGCATATGGCCAATCTTCGACTACGATCAACTGATGACGTAGCCACCCAAAAAACTCCGGCCTCCAGGACATCTGTTGGCCCCCTCCTCCTCTGGGCATCAATGCTGCCCAGCGAGCCATTCTTGGCTCTCGTGGTACTGGATCAGCTACTATGGCCCCTTGGCCTTGGAAGATTGGTAATCGTTCCAGAACGAATGATACCAGGATAGAGCCATAGCCAAACTGTTTCAGTTTGCCTCGCTTGCATTTCATGAGCTGTTTCTTCATATTTGCTGTCACTGATGTGGCCCAATCAAATATCGTGGGATTCATATACTTTGAGGCCAATAAGAGCTGATTTTTTGTCGCCTCGTGCGGTGCCTGCACCCCCGCAACCCGCGTGATGGTAAATAGCACCACCGTGAGTGCTAGATCCCGAATGGTAGCAATGTCTACCTTCGCAACCCTGGATCCGAATTTCGCCCATTTTCTCACCAGATGGTCTGCTCCCTGTCAGTATGGGCACCGGACCTCTGCGTGACAATCTGGTGATAAAGTAGATGTCAGAAACTTCCAGTTCTAATACTTGATCCCGCAATCTGAACACTTGTTCATTCTCATCCCAAATGCTGATCAAGTATTGTAAGAGCTCAGGTTGAGCTCGTAAGTAAGGTGTCAAGAAGAATTTCTTCAACCCGCAATTCCTGAGGGCATCCATGCAAACTTCATCTTCCATGGCCAATTCGTCCTCTCTCTCGTGCTCCCTCTCTTTCCATTCAATCACCATTTTGCTCGGTTGTCTGCATCCATATGGTCAAAAACCCTTGATTAGATCTCTGGTAGGCTCAAAAATGCATTCAAATCATTTACAAATTCGAAATTCAAGGCGAAAATTGGGTTCCGCCGTTGGCGTGGCTGTTTCTAAAACAGTCGCGCCCACTGGCGTGGGCCTTTGGCATATAAAAGCCCATTGGCGCGGATCCGTGCCTGATACAAATTTTTAAATACTTCCACAGAAATCTAATGAGTAAAAGGAAATTATCAAAAAATGGATTGAAATGGAGTATTAGGAAGCACCTCTTACCTGGAACTGACGGAGCTCTGAATGGTAGCATGGATCTGTCACAATTGCCGTTAGAAGTTCGCACACCAAATAGACCACTACTATTCTTCAGTGAGGTAAATAGTAAAAAGTAATTTTATTTTTACCATTTGAGATATTTATAACTTTTTGAACTCAAAATAGGTTTTGAAAGTTATTTTTTTTTTTCGGAATATTTTAATATATTTTTGTCAAAAATGGGTTTTACATTTGCTTTTTGTGTAGCAACAGGTTTTTTATGCGACTTAAACGGTGAAACGAGTTATATTTTATACTTTTTTCGGACTCGGTAAATACACGAAAAAGTCATTTTGGAGTCATATTTAAGCTCTTTTTTGACTCTCTAAGTATGAAAAGATTGCCGAGTTATTCCTCTTGACTCGTTAAACGTAAATAAGAGGCGGTCGCCTTTAAGCTCTTTTCTAACCGTGTAAAGACGAAAAAATCGTCGGGCCCTTGTCGTTTCAGGCTTGTTAACGGTTACGAAACGTCGTGATTTCGGTCGCCTTTTTACTTTTTCAGGTCGAAGTCAGTAATCATGAAAAGTACTCCTCGATCGTAATGGTCGGGCGGTTCTTTCGAGTATTGTTTTATACTTTTTCGGGCTCGAGAGACACAACTTTACGAAAAAGGACCCCCTTGGAGTTTACTTTTCTACTGTCTTTTCAAACTCTCTAAATATGAAAAGATGCCGAGTTCTCCCTTTGTCAGACTCGTTAAAATTTGATGACATCGGATTCCGTCGAAATGACGTTTTACAAGCATATGCTATCCCCTTCAAGCTTGTTAATAAAAATAATTGGGGTACTCGCCAGAGATGGTGGGGAAAATGGAACCAGAATCATTGTCGCGTCGGCAGTATGTCGCTCTTGAACATGGCACTTGTCTGCATTTGTGTCAGGGTGGGAACATCTCATCTCGTTTTTCACTTGCCTCCGTGGGTTTGGGTGATCCTGTTTGACCTCTCATTTGCTCTTTGCCTTGTCACCATGACCTCTGATTGATTGATGTCAAATACTGCCAAGTCCACTGTTGTGCCACCAATATGTTCAAGAGAAGTTGACCTCTGCAAAATATCAACCTCCCTCTGATAAATCATATAATCCTGATTCAGAAAAACATTCTCTTCCTCTGTCTCATGTCGGTGATGTGGGAAATACTATGGCCCACCTTTAGTCAAGGTCATTTCCTGTCGACTTCAGCTCATTATCTAGGAAGTTGATCTAGAGACTCCCTCTTGTCGACTTCAGCTCATTATCTAGGAAGTTGATCTAGAGACTCCCTCAATGGCAGGTTCTTCACATTCGACGTGAGGTTTTCCTCATTGGCCTCCGATCGAATGATTCTACGGGTGTTCGATGCCGGCTCACTGATTCACACGCTGTAAATTTTACCTGTAGTATCTTGAGGGCCATTGTCATTATTGGTGGTACCTCTCGCGTCTGTTAACATCGTTCACCATTGGCTGGTAATCAGACGATGTTCCTGCATGTTCGACTTCGCCTCCTATATTCGCATGCTTGAACTTGTACTTTGTTCTGATCGAGATGGAGCGCAAGACCCTGGATTTTGTCTGTTGGGATCCAGGTTGCGATTTTGTGGATTATTATGATTATTACATGACTCAATCACTGGATGGCTGCGACCATGCCTGAGTCTATTTATCGATCCTCACTGGATGGCTGCGCCCATACCTTGGATCTAGATTATTATGTACTCTGCTATGGATGGCTGCGCCCATACCACATATATCATGTATTTGAGATATCAGTTGTACTTCTCCACACAGGTTTTTCGGCGGCAGTGTTTTCTGTTGGACATGTTCTCGTAAAGCATTTCGCCCCTCTTTCTCGCGGGCCTCATGCTTTAGGGGGCATCTGTTACACAACAATTTGTCACCGTCCCTGCTACCCCTCTCCCGTATCTTGGAGGACTCATTCCGGGACCTATGAGAAGTGACATGGCTTACAAACACTTGCATTGCATTCCTATGAACATGAGCTTTGTTTGCCCTGAAGACATCTTCTGTTGAAAAACCCTAAAAATAGCTCCTTTTCCATTAGCACGGTCCCATAGTTCAGCCCTCGCGCCAAGGCGGAAAATCCTCCAAAGAGGGCGTGCCAGTTGGCGCTCTGTCATAGAGTCGCACCCGCGCCAACCATAATTAGAGGTGTTTTTTAACTAATAAACACCGGAAGTTTCGTCCTAACAAATTCCTGGACTGCTATCTATCTTGAGTTGGGTGGTTCGGCTACGGATTTCCATAGAGATGAAGTGGTTTGCCACCTCTCATGGAAGCTTCCTTGATGATATGGCCAATCCCATGATTATTGGTTATGATCCCAACTCCCCTTCCTCCATATATAAAAGCTTGCCCATTTTCCTTTGCAAGCTAGTTCTAGAGTTTCAAAATTTCCAAATTCCCAAGAGCTTCATGTTGCAAGAGCCTTCTTGATTCCCTTAAGGCCAAATCCAAGCAAGGAGACTATTGTCCAAGATCCAAAGAGAGAGGCTTGTCCTTATACCTGACAGGCTTTGCGAGACATGTGCTGCTGACTACTCGCCAAAGGAGAATCCAACGTCAGAACATTGGTTGTACTCCCCTTTGATTGATTATTAATGAACGACTATTGGTTATGATTCCACTCTTGTTATTATTTGTGATGGTGATGAGTTATGTCTTTTCTGACTGACATATAGTTGCGTATACTAGATTTTATGCTTGTGTTTGTATTGTTTCTTGTATGTGCAGGTGTCCATTCACGGAGATCGTGAGGATTGTGATATGCCGGAGCAAAGGAACGAGAGCATCACCTCTCCTACAAACAATAACGTTGGAATCCAGGTAGGCCTTTATCACCGGTCTGTTTATTTGCAATTAGGAACTTGCGCTATAGCATTTGATGATTGTTGCTAGACCCGGTTTGGGCTAGTAGAGATTGCCTCTGTCTGTAGAGGGGATTTACCTCTTCTTGAATGTTTCAAAAGATTCATATTTGTTCTTCAATTAGTAAACCCAACACATTTTGGTATAGTCAGCAATAAATGTCATCATATATTTATTACTTTTTGTAGAAGGAACATGCATTGGGCCACACAATTTAGAATGAAAAAGTTCAAGTTTTCTATGTGCTCTGGAACGAGAATCATGAAAAGATTGTTTGATGTGCTTTCCTAAGATATAAGCATCACATTGCTTAAGTTTCCTAGGAGTTGTAGGCAAACTAGTAATGCCATTTTTCTTCAACAAATGGAGGTCGTCATTGTTCAATTGTCCAAATCTAGCATGCCATAAAAGATTGATGGAAATGTACCTTTATCATAGTGAGAACTGTATGGAAAGTTCTGTGCACAAGTAGAGGTTCCTTGCAACTTCATAAGTCTTTCTTCTTCTATCCTCGTCATGACAGGTGAGTGATTTGATGCTTTTTTGACCTCGACCTTGCCATCAAATATATGAATGAAGTGTCCTTGCTGTCAGATGTGGAACAAAGACAACAGGTTTCTTCTCAGCTCCGGGAGATATAGAACATCATGTAGAAGAAAGTCTGTAAGACCAAGTAGTTTGAGCTCGATGGTGCCAAGCGCTGATGGCTTGAGTTTTGACTTGTCTGCAAAGTATATCGCTCCATCAACATTATCAGTGAATTCTTCAAAGAAATCTCTCTTGAAAGTCATGTGGCAAGTTGCTCCTGAATCAAGCAACCAATCATCTTTCCATGAAGCAAGTGAAGCATTGAATAAATCTTCATTTACTCCATTGTTGCAATGTGCCACAACATAATGAGTGGATTCATGTGCTTTACCTTTCCCTTCATTTATTTCCTGCTCAATTTGTTCCCAAGGCAACTTACAAGTAGAAGCATCATGTCCATCTCTATTGCATCGTATGCAATGAAGATTAGAATTTTCTCCTTGGAACTGTCTGGCACCCCTGCCTCTAAAATTCTTTCTTCCTCTTCCTTTTCTGCGTCCTCTATAAGAATCTTGTGCATGGTTCTTCTCTTTATGTGCAAGACACACAACTTCTTCAAAAGACTGCGCTGTCTTCTTGCCAAAGGTCTTCTCCCTTTCATCAAACTTCTTCTCAAGGGATTCAAAGGTAATCTCTTTAAGGTTACCACTTGCTTGAAATTACTCAAGATAATGTGAATAGGTGGGATACCGTACCTTGACATAAGCTATGAGAGGAATATCTATTTCAACAAAAGTGGCTTTTATGTCATGCATAATGGATCTTAATTTTGATGCTAAGGCAAGAGGGTCATCATTTTTCAATTCAAGATTGAAAAACTTAATCATCAATTGAACAACTTCATGTTCAGAGTGTGAGTCATACAATTCTTTCAACTTCTTTAAAATTTCAAAAGCATTTGAAAATGGCAAAATATGTCAATACACCTCTTCAGTTTATGACGCTGCAATCAAGGCATAAGCCTTGTTGTTCTTGTTTTTCCAAATGGCAAGCTTCTTATCTGAAGTAGCTTTTCAAGTGCATTATCTCCTTCTCTTTCACAAACCCCCTTCCACAACTCATTGAAAATGAGGGTGTTTTTTTTATCTTTTGGGACCACTTAGGGTAGTTCTCTTTCCTAGTGAGAACTACTCCCACTATAGAGATTAAAGAGTGCAATATGTACCCAAGAAAAAAATGACTCAAAGGTAAAGAAATATGGTCCAAATCTCACTACTACTCACATCATCTCCATAATATATTTACAACATACATATGTGTGTTTCATAATGGGAGAACTCAACATATGGATTTAATATTTTAATTATGTATAGGATATGGTCATTATGCTTTCCATATCATACCCATTATATTTTCATTCCATATAACCCATTTTCATATTTCATGTGAACATATGCCAACCACTCATAATATAATCATACGTCTCCTTTTTGAAAGCTCTACACGTATATTAAATGAACTTTCACTTTATATACACTCTATAAATAAACACACCACATTTTATACGATATGTTTCCAACGCACACAACTTTCAAAAAAATGTTCGACTCAAATTCCACCATACATGCTCTTAATAAAAATTTGAACGCAGATTATATGTCATATGTACCATATGTACACACCACGCTTTCAAATCAGGCAACCCTTCAAACCTCTATTAACGCACCAGAGTTTAACACATCCCACAGCCAACACGGGTCACTCTCAGCGACAGATGGCGCTAAATATATATAAAAAGGATTTATTTTGATAATAGAGTAGACCCAGTTCAAAGCAGGGAACAATGGAAACTTCGAATCTGTTTGATCTGCTCGGCGATAACGACAATGGTGATGTCTTCAGTGGCCTCTCCTCGGCTTTTGTTAGTGCCTCTATCCTCCTCCAATAATCTCTGCAACATATAAATAATTAATAATTTCAACAGAGGTTGCATACGTTGTACATGGAGCACAACAACATTCGAACTATGGTGCCTCTGATACCTATGCACAACAACATTGGAACGCATACCCATGCAAACTATATACCTCCAATAATGCACCGAATCATATTCATGGCCAATGCAGAAAAAGAGTAGAAACAAATAGAATGTAGGGGGACAATATGTAGCAGAACTAGAGGGAAAAGTAGGAACAACTCTGGAGTAGGAAAATGTTGATTTTTAATGTACCTTGGACAAGTGGTTTTTCATGGGTTAGTCTCTACCTAAGGAAAAGTGTCCAAAATAATTTTTTTAGTAAGTGTGACTTTATAAAGTGAAAGTGACTTTATAAGTGGTAAAGTCAATGCTAAATTATAAAGTGAAAAGTGACTTTAGACATAAAGTACAATGTGAGTACTTTATTTAATGGGTGAGTTAAAAAATAGAAAGTGAGAATTAAATGCACATTTATTCTCATCCCTTGATCTAAATGAATTTGAGCCATTAGATCTTAGGGTTACCCAAAAGTGATTTAGGGAAACAAAAAGGGGAAAATAAAAGAGAGACTACATTTATTCTTCATGAGCAGATTGGAGAAATGAGGTTGAGAGTTGAAAAAAGTTATGAAGGAAAAATTTGTTGCAACAAGCTAAATGAGTGATTTTTGGGCATGGAAATCAAGGCATAGAAGACATCAGAAGGTACATTACGAACAACATTGAATGTTGTGAGATACACGCCGTTCGAGAGAAGTTTTTGAAAAAAAATCCGTACAATCTGTATGGTGTCTATACAGTACAGTCCATACAGTGGTATCGGTACAGTACATACTTTCAGCTTCAAGTGGGCACAATTTTCGAGGAGTTTTGGGTTGAAGAGATAAGTTGTATTTTGCTGTTTTGTTTTGTTTGCAAATGTATTTTTCCTGAACTTGAAAGAGAAATAAATTTGAAGAGCTCTCTAACAGGGTTTCCCCGGAGAAGATTGAAGGGGTTTTGCCTAGGTCTAAGTTGACCAAAAATCAGTGTGTATTTTTATGTGTGTTGATGGTCTAGTTATGTCCATATATATTTTTAGCATGTGTTGATAGTCCCATGTGTTTTAATATGAAAGTTGCATTTCCAGAATTCTATATGTTGAATGTACATTTATGGGAAAGGACATTTAACTGAATGGGATTGATAAGGTGAAATTAAAACCGGGTTGGGATTGCAGGAAACCTTTTTTTGCCATCAAATTTCAGCATGGTATTAGAGCTATAGGCTGAAAATTGCAGTTTGATCAATAGATAGTAGTTTGGAATAACAAACAGTGGTTTGGACAACAAACTGAATTTTTGGATAGCAAACAAAGTTTGGACAACAAACTGATATCTTGGGACAACAAGGTGAAATTTCACACAGATTGAACTTTTGGGACAACAAGGTGTGCTGGAAAGTTCATCTTTCCATTTTCTTGGTTTTGTAAATTTTGGATAGTAGTCATGGCCATGTTCTTAAGGATAGAGGACAGATTAGATGGGATGTCCAACTATGCCCTTTGGAAGGACAAAATTCAGATAGTGTTTGAGGAGGCAACAATTTGGGACATAGTGTGACAAGTGGTTGTACCTCCTACTACTGCAGATGAACTTGATGAATTCACAAAAAATAATGCAAAGACAAAAAATATTTTGATGGACAGTCTGAAGGATCATGTGGTTCCTCAGGTGAGAGGAAACACATACGCATATCAGATGTGGACAACTCTAACCACTCTCTATCAGAGTACTAATGAGAGTAGGAAGATGGTACTCAAATAACAAGTGATGAACATCACGGTGAAAAAGGCTAAAAGTGTAGTTCATTATCTTAGCATGGTCAAATAGGTACGTGATGATTTGATCGCTATTGGTGAGACAGTTACACCCACAAAGTTAGTCAGGATAACTATAGCGGGACTTCCTAAGTCTTGGGAGGTCTTTGGATAAGCGGTTACCTCTAGGGAGAATCTTCCCAATTGGGACAGATTCTGGGATGATTGTGTGCAACATGAGATACATAAGATTGGCAGTGGTGGGGTGAAGATAGTAGATGAGGAGGATGCAGCCTTTCCAGCTAGGGGGAAGAACAAAGGGAAGGCCAATAAAGGGGCCTTATCAGATGGGGCTAAGGGAAATGAGAAGAAGAAGAAGAAAGATACGTATATATCCAAAGTCAAATGTTGGGCATGTCAGAATATGGGACACTATGCTGCTACGTGTCTTGAGAGGAAGAAAAAGGGGAAGAATGGCACTGCAGCTTCAGTAGAGGTGGAGCAGTTTGCTTCACAGTTTGACCAAGACTTTGCATTTATTACATCTACATCTATTAGGAGTACATCATCTGATGTGTGGTACATAGACAACGGGGCTTCTTGCCATATGACAGGTACATGAGAGTTATTTTCAAAGCTTCCACACAGGGCCCCTGATATTGAGATTGTACTAGGAGATGAACACACTGTGAGAGTTGTTGGTGTGGGGACTATGACCTTTGAGAGGGAGTCTTTGCCTCCTTTGAAGGTCATGGATGTTTTGTATGTTCCGGGGATGAAGAAGAACTTGATTTCATTGTTTTTTATGGAGGAGAAGGGGTTTGATGTCACTTTCTTAGGAGGACATGTATTGATGCATCCAAGGGGAGCTTCCATCACTTCTGCCAAAGTGATTATAGTCCGCTCTGGGAAACTATACAAGTTCAGTTTTTAGTTAGCAAGAGCATTAGTGAGTAGCACATTTGGTAGCACTCACACTAGTACCACCAACAGTAGAGACGTGCGAGTTATGGCACCGAAGGATGGTGCATATGCATCATGAAGATTTGAGAATACTGAGGGAGATCACTACTGGAGTTCTTGATTTTAGTGTCAAGCATTATGAGGTCTGCAGAGGGTGTTCTTAGGGAAAGTACACCAAGTTCCCATTCCCAGCGAGCGACAACCGATCTACAGTTATACTAGATTTGATACATATTGAAGTTAGTGGTTGTATGTCTCATGTGTCTTTGGGTTTTTACGAGTATTATGTTATATTCATTGATGACTAGCTTAGGAGGACTTGGATATATTTCCTGAAGACCAAGGGCGAGGTCTTCAGTCGCTTTAAATATTTCAAAGCTCTCGTGGAAAAGCAGACAGGTAGGAAGATTCAGGTCTTGAGGTCAGATAATGGTTGTGAATACACCGATGGTGGGTTTTTTGACTTTTGTGCACAAGAGGGAATTAGGAGAGAGTTCACAGTTCCTTACAACTCCCAACAGAATGGGGTATTTGAAAGGAAGAACAGAGCTATTGTTGGGGCTACTAGAGCGATGATTCATGATTAGGGGTTGCCTTTGTTTTTGTGGGATGAGGCCTACAATACTGTTGTTTATCTTCATAATAGGAGTCATCATAGAGTATTGGGGAATATGACTTCGGAGGAGGCTTTCACTGGAGAGAAGCCTCGTGTGGCACACCTTCGTATCTTTGGATGTCTCACATATTCTGATATCCCCAAGGAGCAGAGGACGAAGCTGGAACCCATGGCAGAGAAGGGTATCTTTATGGGTTACAACGAGACTTCGAAGGCCTATCAAATCTTCATTCCTTCTAAACGGAGAGCGCTGAGTAGGAGGGATGTGAAGTTCGAGGAGGAAAGGGCCTATCATAGATCACGAGAGTATAATGAGAGAGAGTCACAAACTTCTCCTTAGTGGGGAGGTCAGGTATAGGGAGCAAGACCTCAAGGTTTGGATCAACTGGTACGTGAGGTACTTCAGTGTCAGTGACATCAGGGGCACCAGTGGCAAGTTCACCGAGCACTTCTTTAGGGAGTCCACTAGTACATAGTTCACATGGCACTTCAGCTAACACAGGAACATGTGCCAGTACAAGTTCTTTGAGGACATGTTTTGGTACAGACACACCACGGTCAGTTGGCAGACCTTCAGGATCACCACACTGGGGGGCAAAGGATGAGGTTCCCTATGGGGAAGCTTCTTCAGGGAAGAGGAGGCCCAAGTGGCTTCAAGACACCTTGCAGGAAGCGGAGTCCGTTAGTCCTCCGAAGACGGTGAACAAGAGAGTGTGCCACCTGAGTGGTTTTGCAGTTATGTAGGCAAGGTTACCAGCATTGTTGACTCTGAGCCTACTAGCTATGAGGAGGCTGCCAACCAGGAGGTATGGAGAGAGGCTATGGTGGAGGAGTATGCTTCTATCATTAAGAACAATGTCTGGGAAGTGGTGCCTAGGTTTAAGGGCAAGTCAATTGTGACTTCTAGGTGGCTCCACAAGATCAAGCATGCTACGGATGGCAGCATTGAGAAGTTCAAGGCGAGGTTTGTAGCTAGAGGGTTCTCACAGATAGAGGGAGTTGACTATGATGAGACCTTCGCTCCCGTAGCTCGGTACAATTCTATCTGGTCTCTTATTTCTATTGTTGTAGAAATGGGTTGGCAGATCCATCAAATGGATGTGAAGACCTCATTTCTGAACGGAGTTATAGAGAAGGAGGTGTATGTTGAGAAGCCACAGGGTTTTGAGGTACTTGGGCGGGAGCCCCATGTATGCCGATTGGGGCGAGCACTTTATGGACTTAAGAAATCTTTGAGAGCTTGGTATTCAAGGATTGAAACTTACTTGCAACATATGGGTTTTACGAAGAGTGATGCAGAGCCGAACCTATACTACATTGTTGTAGGGGATGATCTGCTCATTTTTGTGTTGATTGTTGATGACTTGTTCATTATTGGGGCAGAGAGACTGATTAGTTATTGCAAGGAGGATCTTGCTATGGAGTTCGAGATGAAGGACATTGGGCTGATGCATTACTTTTTGGGGCTTGAGGTGTGGTAGGAGGAGGGGCATATCTTTTTGGGGCAGGGGCAATATGTTGTGGATGTGTTGAGCACATTTCACATGGGAGACTGTAGACCCATGTCTACACCTATGATCACTAGCTGGAAGAAGCTTCATGCTTCAGATTCTAGTTTGGTGGATCCCACATTGTATAGGCAGCTTATTGGGTCCTTAATGTATCTGGTCAACACTAGGCCATATATATGCTTTGCAGTGGACACACTTAGCTAGTTCATGGTTGAGCCTAGTAAGGTGCACTAGGTAGATGCAAAGCACATTCTTCGCTACGTGTAGGGGATTGTTGATTATGGTCTGGACTATAGGCATGGAGATGGAGTGAGGTTGGCAGGTTACACAGATTCAGATTGGGTAGGCTGTGCTTCTGATAGGAAAAGCACTTCAGGATGTTGCTTCAGATTGGGTTCGACAATTGTGTCATGGTTTGGTCGAAATCAAAAGTCAGTTGCTTTGAGCTCTTCTGACGCTGAGTATATAGCTGCTAGTCAAGCTAAGGCCATTTGGCTTCAAAAGTTGTTGTATGGCCTATTTGATCAGGAGATGAGGCCGACAATTATTCACTATGATAATCGGAGTTGCATTAAACTCATGGAGAATCTAGTGTTTCATGATAGGTCAAAACACATTGACATCAGATATCATTTCACCAAGGACTATGTTCAGAAGGGGGCAACAAAGTTGGAGTATATATCAACATATAAGCAGGTGGATGGAGTTCTCATGAAATCCTTGCCAAGAGGCAAGCATTTCCATTTCAGGGACAAAATGGGTGTGGTGAGAAACACTTTCCTCGAGAAGGGGGAGTGTTGATATTTAATGTACCTTGGACAAGTGGTTTCCTATGGGTTAGTCTCTATCTAGGGAAAAGTGTCCAAAATAATTATTTTCCTAAGTGTGACTTTATTAAGTGAAAGTGACTTTATAAGTGGTAAATTCAATGTTGAATTATAAAGTGAAAAGTGACTTTAGACATAAAGTACAATGTGGGTACTTTATTTAATGGGTGAGTTAAAAAATAGAAAATGAGAATTAAATGCACATTTATTCTCATCCCTTGATCTAAATGAATATGAGCCATTACATCTTAGGGTTGCCCAAAATTCATTTAGGGAAACAAAATGGGGAAAAGAAAGAGAGACTGCATTCTTTCTTCATGTGCAGATTGGAGAAAGGAGGTTGAGAGCTGGAGAAAAGTTCTGAAGAAGAAATTTGTTGCAACAAGTTGAAGGAGTGATTTCTGGGCAAAGCTGGGCATGGAAATCAAGGCATAGAAGACAACAGAAGGTACAGTATGAACAACATTGAATGCTGTGAGATGCACGCCATTTGAGAGAAGTTTTTGATTTTAAAAAAAATCCATACAACGGTACATGAATATGTATAGTACAGTCAGTACAGTCGTATCTGTATAGTACATAATTTTAGCTTCAAGTGGGCATGAAAATTGAGGCAAAGTGGGCATGGTTTTCAAGGAGTTTTGGGCTGAAGAGATAAGTTGTATTTTGCTGTTTTGTTTTGCCTGCAAATATATTTTTCCTGAAATTGAAAGATAAATAAAGTTGAAGATCTCTCTAACAGGTTTTCCCGAAGAATATTGAAGGGGTTTTGCCTGGGTCTAAGTTGACCAAAAATCTATGTATTTTTATGTGTGTTGATGGTCTCGTTATGTCCATATTTATTTTCAGCATGTGTTAACAGTCCCATGTGTTTTAATCTGAAAATTTCATTTCCAGAATTCTACATGTTGATTCTTGAATGTATGTTTATGTGAAAGGGTGTTTAACTGAATGGGAGTGATAAGGTGAAATTAAAATCGTGTTGGGATTGCAGTAAACATTTTTTTGTCATCAAATTTCAACAGAAAATAGCAGGAGTTACAGGGCAGAAGGAAGCTAAAAAAGAGTTGGCTCTGATACCATGTCAGGCCAAGGGGTAACTCTGAATGAACTTGTTTACTGCTTTATCCATATCATGAATTTATACATGAGTGGAGAGACTATTGGGATTCTAATTCCAAGGTCTCTTGGTTTGCGCAAATGCATAACTGACAATATTTACAATATTTAGAATAATCCTTTCGAATTAGGTGTCAACACTTTTAATGGCCAAAGGCCTCACGACAAATTGGAGAATCTCCAAAACTGTATAGCTAAACGCTTGATCACAACGACAACAAGGTTGACGAAAATTTTATGGTCAAAGGCCGAATCAAACTAGTTATGTGTAGCAAGTGAGAAAACAGAGGATCGAACAACTCTGATACCAATGTAAAGAACAAAGTCCGTATACTCAGAGGAATGCTTTGATACCAATGTAACTAGCAATGTTTGTATACTTAAAGGAGTTCTATGATACCAATGTAACAAAAAAAGTTCGTACTATACAATAATCTTCAAAACACTTGGTACACAAAGACTAAGACATCCATTGTAGGACAATTAATTTTATAAAAATATTTGAATACAAGTAAGATGATGATTACAAATGAGGGTGAGGGCCTACTTATATACCTAGGAAGGTACCTCTTCACAAACAGTCATGTCCTTAGAGACATGCCTCCTCATCACTAATTATTAGTTAATTAATCATTAA
>APFE030973573.1:30968-43268 GCA_000404065.3 Pinus taeda
AGAAATAGATGATTCTGATGTGGAAACATCTAGCAAACATAATTGTGCAATTACACCTCTTTGTTCCTTTTTTAGAAGCTTTTTCATACCATTAGAGCGGATTATCTTTCCTGGTTTCCCTGCAATACCACTTAATTCAACTTCCTTTCCTTCCGTAGAAAATTTGATGAAAAGTTCTTGAAAATTAAAAGCTATTGTACCCAAGGATTGTAGCCATTGGACTCCTAGTACAACATCAGCACCTCCCCTTGGAATGGAAAGCATTGGGCTAGTCAATACATATTCTCCCATGGATAACTTGATATTATGGCACTTTCCCGAGCAATTTATTGTTCCTCCATTTGCAATCATCACTTGACACTCTGGTGCTGGATATAGGAAGCAATTCAATTCTTTTGCTACTTTACAATGAATAAAATTATGGGTGCTTCTTGAATCAATCAACACTATTACCTTTTTCTTCTTGATTTGTCCCTCTATCTTGATGGTTTGAGGAGTGGTAATTCCAGCCAATGCATTACAAGATATGGTCGGATTCATTTCTTCTTTATCTAGGCTTTTTTCTTGGAGTATATCCTCTTCTTTGACCTTTCTTGCTCCTTTTCTTCTTCCTCTTCACAATCTATGTAGAATAATTTCTTCTCAGCACACTTATGACCTTTAGTGTATTTAGTATCACAACTGTAACAAAGCCCTTTTGCTCTTTTTTCTTCCAATTGTTGTGGTGTCAACCGTATAGGTTGTGGAAGACTAGTGGCAACACCTCTTCCGTCTTTATAGATGTGAGTGGTATGCTTCCTGGTTGCCATAATTTTGCTTTCCATTTTTCTTGCTAACCCAAATGCCTCCTCTAGTGAATCAGGTTCCCAAAGGCGAACATCATGTTGGATATTATCCTTTAAAGATCCTATGAACACATCAATCCTATGCTCCTCTGGAATATCTTTTCCCCTTATGTTCAATTTTTGGAACTCCTCAATGTGCTCCATTATTGAACCCTTTTGTTAAGACTTATCAATTGGCTAAAAAAAGTGTTGCTTTTTGTATCCTCATAATGTGCTATCAATTCTTCCGTAAAAATTGCCCAAGTGATAAATTGTTTACCAGAGCAAAGCCATTGATACCATACGAACTGATTTGGTTCCAAATATAAAGTTTCAATACGTACCTTTTGTGTGTTTTGCACATTATTGAGATCGAAAAATTGCTCCCTCTGTAATATCCATGTTGCAGGATCCTTGCCATCAAACTTCCTCATATCGATTTTTGGAATATGGTGGGTCTTTGATCCAACATTAGAGTCTATGAATCATGATTAACATTTTTGTTCTCATCATGAGTTTCCTTTAATACCCTTTCACCCTTAGTGACCCTTTCTTGTAGCAACTTATTCATATTTATCTTCAATTCTTCCATGTCTGTCTTCAAATCTATCTTCAAATCATCCATCTTAGCTTCCACGTCATTCATCTTGGCTTCTACACCTTTCTTTAAACAATCCATCTTAGATTCTGTTCATTTTTGTGCAAGTGACACTTGTTGCACTTGGTCTCGTAATTTTGATATATCATGTTGCATTTCTTCCTCTTCTTCATGAGTCATGCTAGAGCTTTCAGGTCGCCTACTAGGTGTTTCCATTTTCTTTCTTCGGGGCATCAATTACTGATAATAATGCTTCACTATGCCTTTTGAATTCCTTCAAAATAATTTTTCAAACCAAGCTTAAGCAAACATTTAAAAAATATACACACCTTTTTTCACTTTGTAGGAGCTCGATATTTCCTCTAATGTATCTCTGTAATTTCGGATCATCCAGTTCTGAAATTGTGACCTGTGGTAGCCCTCTATGTTCTCTTTCCAATGTCACCAGTCTGACCCCAATTGGATTCTCCAATGAAGAGTTATGTCAAATCTCCCACATTGACCTGATTATAGACTAATTCAATAGAGCGAACTTGTACGACGTTCCACGAGTCACTGTGTTGACCTCTGGCTCTAAAAAATATATCGAAGAAACTACAGTCCGTCCTCTTTCTACACCTTTTTACGAAATTTCAATCCAATGCTCAGAGAAAAAGTTATGATGATTGTCCCCAGGTCACCTGTTTGGAATGTAATTCAGGAGTCTGCAAAAAGACCAACTTCCGCAAATCATACCTCCGCAATTATAGCGCAAAATGCTCTGAAATTCGGATCCAAGATTTAGCACGATGTCTTCTCAAATGGTTTTTTTTTTCAACTTCTGAAACGTCGTAGAAAACAAGTTATTGCGAAAATGCTACGATGACCTGTTTGGAGAAACGAAACCCTAGAATCCAAAGCTCTGATACCAAATGTTATGAAACCAGGTCAAGAAAATATAGAAAATATGGATCAATGCCTTAGAATTCAGCCTCTTCGAGGGGGCAACCTCCTTTACATTACATAAATTAACAATTCTTGGATGATACAAATGAAAAGACATCTTTTCTATATATAGGAGTCTAAGGGGTCATAACATAATCAGAGCCTACATAACGATAATAATGTAAGGGCACAATAATAACAATAGTGGGCTTCTATGAGGCACAATAGTAACAATATGCGCACAATAGGGGCACAACAATATTAATAAGGGGTACAACTACAATAGTAATGGGGTAATCACTAGTATTATGGGGACCCAACAAACTAGGTGAGGATTTTGTGGATCTAAACAAAATTATAGAAATCCTAGGAGGGATTTTGGGGTTTGAAACCAATTTTGGTTTAGATCCACATGTATAAAATTTATGTAAATTTATGAAGCATAATAGAGAGAGGTGATTGAGTATCCTATGCAAATATTGTGACTTAGTGAGTTTGTAAATATTTTGAATATTTTGTGTATGGACTGTGAAAATTTCTAAATATAAATCCATCTCCAGTCACTGAGATAATTTCTTCTACTTATTAATTCAGAAATAAGTTATTCACAGTGTTTCTACAACAAATATCGAAATAAATTCTATTGCAGCCTTCACATTAAAATACTGCGGAAAGTAAATGCAAGGAAAAATAGTAGCACAAGTATAATCCCAATGACAGTTATTTTTGGACAATTGTCCCCAAAAAAACCCAATGCAGGATAACTGGTGCAACAATTGAGAGTTCCCTTTATTAATATTCAGCAAAAATCTCATGTACAAGATACAACCAGCAAAATAGAAGAGGAATCTCAGTGAGGAATTTACTGACAATTCTCTTACACTTCTCGGCGAGATTCTGATGCAGGAGAGGACCGACTTCCCACTCTACGTCTCACTGCGTCAGCTTCTGCGTGGGGATTGCGCAGTCCCAACATCAACCTCTATACTGTCCCTCTACATCACAGCCTCTGCAATGTCCCTTCTCTTCTCTTCGTCTTCTACTCCTGCGCTCCTGACTGATGCTGCTACCCTCTCTCTCCTCCTCACCTATAACTCTCACTCTGAATATATTTCCTCTTGCCGAACTTCGACCAGTGAGAAAATCCATCTTACTCAGGTAACTGAGTATCTGCCTGGTGTATTTTCCAAATGCCCATCAAAGTCCTTCTTATAATCCTCCAGTTGAGAACCAATGACCCAGATTAGATTCTAATCAATGGCTCAGATCATTTGGACTCGATCTTCGTCTTCTTCTAAAACTTTCACCCACAATTAGATTAATACCCTTTAATTATTTTAATTTCCTAAGTTTAGACTTAGGGACCCATTAAAAATAAATAATTATTTTAATAAAACTATCTCTGGGTGGAATTTCCCAAAACGATTTCTGGGTATTGTGGAATGCATGTGCCCAAGCCTCTCGAAAAATTTTGAGACTTAGAGCACCTCTGATGCTACCAGAAATCAACACTCTCTCTTAGCGAGGAATGTGCTCTAGCAATGCACCCTACTGAAGCATCACCCTGTTCTGTAACACTTCCTCTGCGCTGCTGATGTCTGACATCACTGCCCACCAACTACTGCGCAAATGTTGTATCCGTACTGATGCTGACTTGCCACTGCAAACACTGCATCCGTATTGCAACTTCCTTCCACTGTAACTAAGAAACCACCTATTTCTGCTACTAAAACATATTCTCCGAATCTCTACCATACCCAGTTGCTCCCTGAACTGGATGAACTTGGCTCTTCCTAGAGCTTTTGTGAGTACGTCTGCTACCTGATTTACTATGGAGACATACTGCAACTGTACTGCCCCATGCTGAACATATTCTATGATAAAGTGACATTTGATATCATTGTGTTTCGACCTGTTAGTGACAGTCATTGCATCCTGCCATCAATGATCAAAAATCCTCTTTTCATTTAATATTAGGGTCTCATTCAGAAATTTTGTCATTCCACTAGGTTGCATTCCAAAATTCACTCACTGATGGTAGTCCTAAAATAAAAAAATCATCACTCTTCCTCAAAAATCTATACTTGCTGGGCCACCTTCATGTCTTATTGAGCATACACCAATCATGGAAGCTCTTTTCATCATGTCTTTATGTCAGTCAAGTCACCATGAAGTCTACTCACTCAAGGTTTTCATTAGGTCTCTAGGTTTCATTTTTCAAGGTCTGATAAAACACCATTTCACTGCATAAGGCCAGCAAAAGTATGAGAGTGAACACCAATAATATCCCTTTTTCATTTAAAGAGGATTTGCAAACATGTAAAGATGGTTTTCAAAGTTCTAATTTTAATTTCAAGTATGAGTTTCATTCCAGATTGTAATTTTATTCCAAAAAACAAAGATGTAATTTTATTTTTTATTTATGTAATTTTATGTCAATTATATGTAATAAGTAATTTTTTTTTAAGCTGCTAACTCAGTTTCACATGTCAATTGGACAATAAATGTCAAATCAAAAAGTGTCTACTCCAGCAATTGATCAATCTGCAAAACAAAAAGGACAAGGTACAAGGTATTAGTGCAACGTTTGAAAAGTGATTTGAAACATTAGCAAAATGGGTTTTAAATCAACAAAATCAAATTTCACCAAGTATTTAGACCCTCACCACATCAATTTATCCCTCATTTTCTCTTTTCATTGTCGAGCAACCTCAATAAAGGAGAAATTTTCAAGTTTGACAGGTGAAATTGGCAAAACAGAGCTTTCGCTACGCGTTTGTGTTCTTGAGGGCGCGTTTCAGTTTTACGCTACGCGTTTTAGTATTACGCTGTGCGTTTGGCAAGTGGAGGGCGCGTTTCAGTATTACGCTGCACGTTTGTATTGTGGAGGGTGCGTTTCAGTATTACGCTGCACATTTGTATTATGGAGGGCGCGTTTCAGTGTTACGTTGCACATATGACCAAATTGCTCACCAGCCTCTAAACAAAGTGCTATCACTCCAAAAACTTCAACATTGGTTGTTTTCTTCCTCCAGCAAGTAAGTAGCACTAAAATATACCCTCCTTACATTTCACAAGTCATAAATTCATGGTATTAAGTCTCTTGTGTGAAATTTCTAGTTTTCAAACCTGCAAACCCTAGTTTCATTCCCACACCTCCAATTTCACTCCTTAGTACTTCTATTCCCTTCCCATATCACTATTAAACACTTTCCCAACCCCCATATTATCTCACTACTTCCTTAAGCCCTTTATTCCTAAAACGCTAAGACCTAGGTGTTCTATTTGCCTAGGCTCCTAAAACCCCTAACCTGTAATAAAATTCCCTATCCCAAATCCCATCACATTCCCACTCCCTGTCACTTCCCTTAAACCATAAACCCCTTCCCTCATCTCTCTGAATTTCTTCACACCATTCCTAACTCCCTATAGCTATATTCCACTATTATTTCATCTCCCTAGGGTTTTAAACATCAAGACACCATGTCAGAAGAAGAAAATAGAAGTTCCAGTGAGGAGGAAGAAAGAAAGGAGTGGAAGCCAAACAAAGGAGGGAGAATCCTTAGACTTGAGCCAAGACATACCAAGGAGCTCATGGCATCTCCCATGACTGTGACCTCTTTTAAGCATCTAAGATGTTTTGAATTGTGTGAGAAAGTACAAAAGGTCCAACATCATCCTATTTTGAGTAGACTATTCATCTCCAATCTCCATGAAAACCAGGTAACCCTTGCTGGTGTCACTTTCACTATGTCCACTGCCATCATATTAGCTGCTATTGGAATCCCAAATGTTGGGGAAAAATGGTTTAGGCAAACGGACTTGGAGGAGCATTACTATGAGCCATATATCAAACCTAGATACAAGAATGAAAGAAAGAGGCTTTTTCCTTTCTCTTACCTCCTGGATAGATATGTTCCCATGACGAAAATCATCATGAGATACTTTACTTGTGAAGGAAGGTGCTCTAGACTTTATACCTATCATATCTGGCTACTCATGCACTTCACAAGGGTCAAGATGCTCAACATACCTTATTTTCTCTTCTGGAGCATTGACAAGATGACATATATTGTCCAAAAAAGAGAATATGAGCATCAAATGAAAACTATCTTTCACCACTCCCTCATCAAAATCATTGTCCTCCATCACCTCAAACAATTGAACATTGCATGGAGTACTTTCATAGCTAATGACATATTCACTAATCCATCTATTCAGTATGTTCAAGATGTGCCTTCATCATCTCATCCTTACACATCCATTCCTCCATCTCAGCCCATAGATCATGCATCATCATCAGATCAGTCTCCTTCACCATCACCTCCACCATCACTATTTCATGAGCACATTGAGTCACCTAGTACAGCTGAGATCACCTAGTACAGTAGGTTGAGGTCATCAAGTCTAAGAGGGATGATTTGGGCATATTGGCACATACTTATCACAAAGGTCATAGGCAGGTGTTTTCACCACAGATTGTGGGAGGGCCCTTGCTTTCTTCACCAACAAAGCAGGTACACAAAGGCAAAGAAAAGATGATAGAGGCAAAGATTCAGACAGAGATCAAGCATGAGGAGGAAGACCTCCATGAAACATAAAAAGATTTTGACCTTGTTGACCTAGATGAGCATGACACAATGAAGACATCAGCATAGTCATCAAGGAAAAAGATGCATACATCAAGGAGCTCCAGACCAACTTAGACAAGTCTAAATTTATTATCTCATATTATGAGCAAGAAAACCAACAACTTCAAGCCAAACATGATATCATGGAGATTCAGCTCATCAAAGCAAAAAGAGAAGAAATGAAAGCCAAGGCATTGCTTGATGAAGCCTATGACAGGTATGGTGAACCTAAACAAGAACAAGAACTAAAAATCAGACCTAGTACTAGAGGGCTGTAAAGAGCTCTAGAACTAGAGAGACAAAAGGAGGCTGAGCTTGCAAATTAGCTCAATGGAATGAATAGTTTTCCATCACGATTAATGAGAACTGAGAGAATTGGCTTGACAAGGTAAATCATCATTTGGAGAAGCTCCTGGACAAGGCCAACATAGAAATGACATTCAGAGAAAGATGGCAAAACATTATGCCATGAGGAACAAGATTGCAAGGGCAAAGCTTAGAAGAGCTAATGCAAAGATTGAAGCCCTAAACAAGCAAGAAGAGGAAGGAATACTTGATATCCTTGCTGAAGCCTCACACCATGCATAAAACACATGATCAACAAATATTTCATCAATTTTGAAAGATTTTGGGGTAATTTTGAAGTTTTTTGTGTTTTTTAGAAATCATACACAGTTTTGTGACAACTAGAATGCCAAGGCGTTGTGCTTTTGTTTGAGGCATTTTTTGGCCAAATGAAGACCACCAGTGGATGCACAATGATGAAGACATGCAGGAAAACAACCTTTATAAGCTTGGTTTGCACAACTCACAAGTGAAAAGGTGAAAAAACACAAAAAATCAATGTTATGCCTCCTTTTTCACCTTGGCACAGTGCGTTTGATTAGGCTTGGGAAAATCAACTTTTGGACAGTCAAAAATTGACCATTGTGGAAACTGAATATAGATTTGGAAACTAGACAGGACAGGCTTTCCAATGAGCTACACTGGGCTCAATTTGGACATCGGGAAGGCACTCAAAATCAGGCTGCAAGATGGATTGTGCGTTTGACATAGAGATGGCGCGTTTGACAAAGAGATGGTGCGTTTGACAAGTTGTCTGATTTTTCACTATTTTTCTCCAGATTTGATTTTCATCTTGGGAAATCAAGTTTTTACTAATGTAATTGATGATGTAATGTAATTATGGTCTTTTTACTATTACCTAGGGTAAATACATTAGGTAAATAGACTCTATGAGGTGAAATGAATCAGTTTCATTGTAATTAGGGATGAGTCACTTTGACCACCCTACACTCTAGCTATCAATTCAAATTTTGGTGGAACTGCTCCTCTCATGGGTTCGACTTCTGAGGCTAGGATGAGTTTGTTTTGACGCCTATATCTTGTATTTTTCAGTCTTTTCAAAGGGGGGACTCAGTTGGATGTTTTTGTTTTGATCAGAGACACTAGTGTAACTAGTATTTGGCAGAAATTTAATGAATGAGTTGCATCTATTTTGATGGAATATCTGTGGTATGGCATTTTGACATAGTTTATTCTTATGTTGCATATGTTTGAATGTTTTGTACTCCCATGTTTCATTTCACTTCTGTGATATGTTGATTTTCAAGTTGATGAGCATAATACATCTTACATGCTCTGTTTTGGGGAAATCTTCATAATTTGTCCATTTTCTTCAATTTAGAAAGAATACATGCTTGTCTTGCTCTTTCTAGCACCTCACCAGTCTGATCCATCTCACTCAATAACTTTAAAGTGTTTGAGTGCCTACCTACCTTGCTCCATCAGATGTCTGCAATCATACCTTTATTTGCCTTGACCTAGTCTCATTGACCTAATCCTCATCCAACAACCCAATTTCAAACAATCAAACCCTTCTACACATCATAACTAGCCTATAAACCTAATTCATCTAGCCTTCTTGGCTGTGATTTTGTGGAGAGAGGCCTCTCTGGCTTGGTAGGGCTAGATAGCAAGTCAAAAGGTTGGTCTGTGGTTACCTCAGCTGGACTTTTCCTCAGCCTTGGAGATCCGAAGGAGTGATAGCACGACCGACGACCGATCATGAAACACTGGATTCTCAGAGAGTTTAATACAACTCTGATCATCGCAGAAAATACTGGTCGCTTCCATCCTTTTCCTGAACAAACTCACAAGTAGTTTTCTAATCCATATAGCTTCGCACATAGCTGTGTTGGCTGCCATATATTCTGCTACTGTTGATCTTGGAACTACCGACTTCTACTTCCTGCTGCACCAAGAGATCATTTCTGATCCAACTTGAAGCAATGCCCGGAGGTACTTTTTTGGTCTACTGAACTACCTTCCCAATATGCATCTGTGAATCCATTCAATCTGACATCATCTTCTCGGGTGTATTTCAATCTATATCCGATTGTTCCACGCACATATCTAAGATTGTCCCTAGTTGCTGCCCAATGCACCCTTTTCGGTTCCACCATGAACTAACTAAGGATGTTGACAACAAAGCAAATGTTTGGCCTAGTGTTGACTAGATACATGAGCGACCCAATGATATGTCTGTACAAGGTGGGGTCCACCTCCTTGTCTCCTGATGCATCTATTTTCTTCCAGTTGGTGATCATTGGCGTAGCCATGGGCCGACAATCCTGCATTATGAATTTCTTTAGAATCTTTGTAACATATCTTCCTTGCCCAAGGAATATCTCCCAATTCCTCTGCCAAACTTCCAACCCTAGAAAATAATGCATCAATCCCATATTGTTCATATCGAATTTTGCTTCAAGATTCTTCTTGTAGTCCTTTATGAGCCTAGATGACCCTGTTAGAAACAAGTCATCCACATATAATACCAGAATAAGTGGTTCATTCTCCACCATTAGATAGTAGAGATTGGGATCAACATCACTCTTGACGAATCCCAATTGCTGCAAGTAACTATCAATCCGACCATACCATGCTCTGGGTGCCTGCTTGAGCTCATACAGGGCTTTCTTTAACTTACATGCATGAGTTCTCTTTTCATGAGTTCCGAAGCCTTCGGGCTGTTCTATATACACCTTTTATTCTATCACCGCGTTCAAGAATGTTGTCTTGACATCCATCTGGTGAATCTCCCATCCCATTTGAGCTGTTAGGGATATAACATATCTGATAGAGGTATATCTAGCTATTGGGGTGAAGGTCTCCTCATAGGCTATTCCTTATTTTTGTGCGTACCCCTTTGTTACGAACCTAGTCTTGTACTTCTCTATACTATGATCTGCAGCGTACTTGATCTTGTAGATCCATCTTGATCCTACCACTGATCTATCCTCTAGTCTAGGTACCACTTCCCAGACATTATTCGTCATGATAGAACTATACTCTTCTACCATGGCATACACCCATACATGGTGTTGTATGACTTCCTGAAAGCTAGAGGGTTCTTCAACCTGTGCTACTAAGGCTTGGTACCTATCAGGTTGTCTATGCTCCCTCTTCTCGGTTCTAGGAGCTCCAACAAACTCTTCTGCATCCCTCAACGTATGTCGTACTTCTCTACTATTTCTGCCACTGGTGGTGGGAGACTCGATCAAATACCCCTTTGTTCCTGCTGTTTCACTTGCTAAGAACTACTTGGATTTCCTTCTTCTGAGGAGATATTGGTGCTGGTCACTGTGCTCGTTCTAGGTGTCTGACCTTCTGCTTGTCCTCCTTGCTGCCTCTGCTGCTGCTAGACTAAAGGAACATCTACTGACTAATCTTCTATTGGCATCTCTCGGGATTTCCTAAAAGCTCTATCCTCCATGAACTTCGCATGTCGGATTACTACAATATTCTTGTTGCTAGGAATGTAGATTCTGTATGCCTTCGAGGTCTCGCTATATCCTATGGGGTACCCATTTTCTGCAGTCTGATCAAGTTTACTACCCTTTTCGTCTGGAATGTGACAATATGCCATAGTTTCGAATATTCTGAGATGACTGACTTCTAACTTCTTCCCTGTGAATACACCTTCAGGCATTTTCTTCCCCAAAGCTATGCGAGGAGTTCTATTTTGTATATACAGCGATGTGTTGCAAGTTTTGTAAGTTTTAACCCCATACAGAAATTACCTGCATATGAATTCTAAAACAAAATAAAAAATGCGAGAGCATAACACATAAAACACATATACATAGAGATTTTCCCCTGGATCCCAAAACCAGGACTACCAACTTGATTTTTTATTATGTTCCTTTCAATGTTATAATACATATTTATACATGCCGAAGCATCCAATACCATGGACCCGAAACCATCGCGTCCAAAACCATGGACCGAAAACCATCATGTCAAAAAACATGTGCAAAAATCATGCACAAAACCATAGGTGGGTCCACCCAACCTAACATAGGTTCCAAAACCAAAATTTTCTGGGGCGCTGCCCCATGCCCCATGGAGTGGGGTTACCTGCACCCCTCAAACCACCTATGACCCTCTCGCTACGCAATAGGTGCAATGAAGGGGGGGCTCAGCCCCCCCTCCAACCCCCCGGTTAACTACGTGGGCTAGTCGTGGAAAGAATATAACACAACCCAACATTCTTCCACTTGTTGTTTTCTTTCCACAGGGGGCCACAAGAGAGCTTAGTCATTTATCCAGCCCTGCAACTCCCATTTTTTCTCTACACCAAAAGAACTTCTTAGAGCTCACAGATTTTTCCAATGCATCTGCAGTATTCTTCAAAGTGTCCACCTTTACCAGCAACACCCTTTTGTCTTCTATCATATCCCTCACAAAGTGATACTGAACATCAATGTGCTTTGTCTTTGTATGATATGCAGGGTTCTTTGCCAAGAAAATTGCACTTTGGCTGTCACAATCTATCCTTATAGCTCTCTGTACTAACCCGATACTTGAACACAATCTTTGCAACCAAACTGCTTCCTTACTTGCATGAGTGGCTACCATGTATTTTGCCTCTGTAGTTGATAGTGCCACTACGGATTGTTTCTTACTCATCCAACTGACTGCACCTCCAAATAGGTTAAACACATACCCACTTGTAGATTTTCTCTGATCCAGATCTCTAGCCCAGTTTGTATCAACAAAGCCACGGATATCCAACACTCTGTCCAATCCTGGTCTTCCTTGGTAGCACAAACCATAATCACTAGTGCCACGCAAATACCTGAAAAACCGCTTCACTGCTGTCCAGTGCTCCTTCCCTGGTTTTGACATAAACCTGCTCAATACTCCCACTGCATGTGCAATGTCTGGTCTAGTACAGACCATGGCATACATCAAGGTACCGACTGCACTTGCATATGGAACATGGGACATGTCCTCTTCCTCTTCTTGTGTCTTGGGACAC
>APFE030973573.1:47719-58167 GCA_000404065.3 Pinus taeda
ATTAAACGGATTCAGATGCTCTGTCACCGAGTCTCCATCTTTCAGCCTCAGGTTATACAACCTTTTCCGCAGGAACAGTTTATTCACCAGAGACTTAGATTGGTACAAAGTCCCTAACTTGTCCCATAAAGCCTTCGCTGTAGCTTCCCCTAATACATTCAACAATACTGAATCTGAGACACACAATCGTATTTTGCTCTTTTCCTTACGATCCAACTTCTTCCATTCTTCATCGGTCACTCTCGTTGGTTTAGTACCCGGATCTACCATGATCCACTAATCTTTATCCACCAACAGATCCTCCATCTTGAGTTTCCACAACTCAAAACTTTGACCATTGAACTTCTCAATCTCTACCTTTCCACTGCTCGCCATCTTCTTTCACCACCAGAATCGATCTCGCAGATCTCCCACTGAACAGGGTCTACCACAGGGCCAAGCGAAACCCCTCAGCAACAAAGGCGTCCCCTTGAAGCCAAAACAACTCTGATACCAAATGTAGGTTTTAACCTCGTACAGAAATTACCTGCATACAAATTCTAAAACACACAAAATAAAAAATGCGAGAGAATAACACATAAAACACATATACACAGAGATTTTCCCCCGGATTCCAAAACCGGGACTACCAATTTGATTTTTCATTATGTTCCTTTCAATGCTATAATACATATTTATACATGCCGAAGCATCCAATACCATGGATCGAAAACCATCGCGTCCAAAACCATGGACCGAAAACCATCGCGTCCAAAAACATGTGCGAAATCATGCACAAAACCATAGGTGGGTCTGCCCAACCTAACATAGGTTCCAAAACCAAAATTTTCCGGGGCACTGCCCTAGACCCCATAGAGTGGGGTTACCTGCACCCCTCAAACCCCCTATGATCCCCCCCGGTTAACTACGTGGGCTAGTCGTGGAAAGAATATAACACAACCCAACAAGCTTCTGCCCATAAGAATCTAGGCAAATCCGAATCATACAACATAGCCTTTGTTGCCCCAACAATAGTTCTATTCTTACACTTTGCTATTCGATTCTGCTCCAGATTATATGGAACTGTCCATTCTCTTTTGGTGCCCTCCTTTGCGTAGAAATATGTGAAGTCTTTTTCCATATATTCTCCACCATTATCTGAACGCAATATCTTTATCTTTTTCTTAGCCATGTTCAAAACGAGAGCCTTAAACTCTCTGAACCGATCAAAGACCTCATCCTCGATCTTTAAGAAATAGATCCAGGTTTTTCTAGAGTGATCATCAATAAAGGTGATGAAGTATTCACTGCCACTAAGAGCTCTTGTGCACATTGGACCACATATATCTGAATGTATCAATCCCAATACACCCTCTCTTCTGTTTTTACTCCTAGAAAAAGTTGCTTTACCGTACTTCCCTAGTACACATCCTCTGCATATATCATAATGCTGAGTAATAAGGATTGGAACTCTTGTAACAGTCTCTCTGAGCATCCTCAATGCTCCATGGTGTAAGTGTCCCATTCGCCTGTGCCATAGCTCATTCAGTTCATTTTTACCATTAAGATTGCTGTCTATTAGTACCATTTTGTTTCTTCCAGCGCCAATTTATCTCTTCTTCTTTCAGCTTGGATGTTTGACTTATGCTTTCTTTCCAATGAAGTATACATTGTATCCATTGTCCTGTAATTGGGACATTGATGTCATATTCATTCCTAACTCAGGCACATGCAGAATATTAGTGGCTCAGATGTTGGTTCTTGCTTTCGTCTGAAATGCTATGGTGCCTCTCCCTACTGGAGTACACTTTGTTCTGTTTCCCATAGTAATTTGGAAGTCCATTTGCTCTCCTTGATAGCTCAAGAAATATTCTCGTACTCTAGTTATATGGGCTAAAGCTCCGCTATCAATGTACCAAACATCTTCTGATGCTGAACTTGACAAACATGCAAATTTTTCTTCTAATCTAGAAGATAATCTAGAGACATCTTGATTTTCCATCCTTCTTTGTGCTATTTTCCTACTGACGCTTTTCTGCCCCAACAAATGTTATAGAAAAGAATGTGTTTTCACTTGAAGACTGCTCTGCACCGCTCCCTCTGTCATTGACAATTTCTACTTGGAAACCTTCCTCTCTGTTGACTCACTCAAAGAGAGATTTTCTTATGAAAAATTTGCCCCTTCTAGATTGGACTGCGTAATTCCTCTGGGGAGTCAACTTTCTGCCTATGCAGTAATTTCGAACTCCCTCATTCTCTTCCATGTTGGCTTTTCTGGCCTACACTTCTGCTTAAATCAACTCTGATACCATGTGAAAATTTCTAAATAGAAATCCAACTGCAGTTAATGATATTATTTCTTCTACTTATTAATTCATAAATACGTTATTTACAATGTTTCTATGACAAATACAGAAATAAATTCTACTGCAGCCTTCACAATTAAAATATTTTGGAAAGTAAATGCAAGGAAAAATAGTAGCACAAGTATAATCACAATGACACAATTATTTTTGGACAATTGTCCCTGGAAAAACCCAATGCAAGAAAACCGATGTAGCTGATGAGGGTTTCTTTATTAATCTTTAGCAAAAATCTCATGTACAAGATACAACCGACAGAATAGAAGAGGAATCTATGTGAGAAATTTACTGACAATTATGTCACACTTCTCGGGGAGATCATGATTCAGGAGAGGACCTACTGCCCTCTCTGCATCTCATTGTGTTAACTTCTGCGTGGGGACTGCGCAATCCCAGTGTCAGCCTCTGCACTATCCCTATGTGTCACAACGTCTGGGATGTCCCTTCTCTGCTCTGCGTATTCTTCTCCTGCACTCTCGACTGATGCTGCTACCCTCTCTCTCCTCCTCACCTGCAACTCTCGCTCTGAATCAATTTCCTCTTGCCAAACTTTGACCAGTGAAAAAATCGATCTTTCTCGGATAACTGAGTACTTGTCTGGTGTATTTTCCAAATGCCCATAAAAGTCCTTCTTATAATCCTCTAGTTGAGAACCAAATCCTATATTAGATTCTAATTAATGGCCCAGATCATTTGGGCTGGATCTTCGTCTTCTTCTAGAAGTTTCACCCATAATTAGATTAATACCCTTTAACTATTTTAATTTCCTAAGTTTAGACTTAGGGACCCATTAAAAATAATTAATTATTTTAATAAAATTGTCTCTGGGTGGAATTTCCCAAAATAATTTTTGGGTATTGTGGAATTCATGTGTCCAAACCTCCTTGCAAATTTTGACACTTAGAGCACATCCGATGCTACTAGAAATCAACATGGATGTGTGCTTGGGTTTTTGTGCTGGTTTTGTTTCGAGGGTGTGTTGAGTGTTCAACGCTAGGGGAAGACAATGCTGCTTACGAGAAGGGAATGTCGACGTCGTTGGAATCAAGTGGTATCAGAGTAGAATGTTTTATGATTAGAGTTAGAGTGAGAATTGCATTGCTATTCATGGGAAACCATGTGGAGTGTGAGGATTGGATATTCGAATTTTCTTCTGCGGTAATCTATCTTCAATTTGACTTCAACTATAACAATGCTATCGCCCTGTGGATGCAAGTATTTTCATGTTGTCTGCTACAAGTGTGCCATGTTTTCTATTTGAATTTTGAAATTACACAATACATTTGCAATCATTCATGAGGAGGTTGCAGTTCTGGTAATCGAACACGGGCCTTTGCTAAATCCCCGTGATCCTTTACAATATCTAATGATGGAATTAGTTGTCATTAGACAAATCGTAATGAACCATTGAATCCCTGCAAATCTTATTTGAGAAGTGTTGGCTACACTGCGCCTATTCTTCGAGTATCCTGCATAAAAGAAGATGAAGGTTAGCGCACAAGCACAATGAGACAATCGTGTTTGCTTCTTTTAGAGGGTCACTGTAGGCCTGTGAAGTCTATCATAGCTTCTAATATACGGATGGAGTCAGTCTCAGCATGTGGTAGTTCTTTGAGCATGCGATAAATAAGTATGAAGATAGATTTGAATGAGGCATGGAGCCTCGTATTTGTTGATGCAATTTTAGAGTGTTAATTATCTGTCTATGAAAGCGAAGGTCGAGAAGAATCAGTGAGTAACCTTCATTGTGTGATCGTGGCTGCAGTGGACGAGATCAAGTTCAAAGCAGAGATAGAGTGCACATTGACAAAATACGATCCTTTACCTAGTGCCAAACTCGTTCCGAACAAGACACATATTAGAGCCATGTTGATCAAACAACATTGCCATTTCCCTCATGTATGTTGCACAAATGGGCGCGCTATGGCAAAGGCGAATGAAAGGGTGATTTGTTTCTGGGATTTCCATGTTTGTTTGAGATAAATTTTTGAATGGTCAAATCTGTGAATGTTTGTTATTTTAGAATAATCTTCATTAAGGAACACCAATTCATTAATGTTATGTGTTTGATCGTTGATTGGCTTAATTGAATTCTAGATGTGTTTTCAATCAATTCATATTCAGTGATTGATTCTTGTGTGAATAAAAAGCATTGGTTCCAGCAATGTTTCTGAAAGAAAGAGGAAATATGTAGATTCAAGGTTCGAAGACAAGCAAGGGATTTTTCCCCAAAATTAGATGATGAACGAGGGTAGAATTCACACATGGCGTTGCCACAAGACAACACAAGACCGTCAACATGAGTGCATTGCAAAATAAAATGATGGATGCCATGATTTGAATTGATGGGGGCCCATTTATATTGGAAGTTTTGATATAACAAAGAGCTTGGAGTGTAGATCTTCGAGGAGCAAAATTTGTAGTGCAGCAGAGGTGAAGAGTGGAAAAGAATTGCTATCCAATTTAAGGAGAAATTGTTGCTTGTTGATTTGAAGAAGGTATCACTATCTAAGATCACCAAATTTTTAAGAATCATTGTTTAAAATCTTGTTAAAGAAGTTATATCTATCCTGAGAACTCTATAGAAAAAGATTTCAGTTATTGATCAGTGAAGTTCGTGTCAAGATCTGTATCAACATGTTATAGCCTGCATAGAGGAGAGGTCACTGTTTGGTCAATTTAGTGATGTCTAAATTGCAACTTTTAAATGTCAACCCGGGGCTCGTAAGCTGATGAAGTGAGGTGTACTGTATGTACTTAGGCAACTGTTTCTTAAGCTTTTGTCGTTTTTAACTTTTTAAGTTTGTTTTCAAGTATATCTCTCCTACTGTGATGTGATGGAAATGAAATAAATAAAGTGAAGTGTGTGAGATTGTGATGAGCTTTAAATGATTTCTTATAACTTAAAAGTATTCTACAAGAAAGCTTGAACAACAACTGAAATGAAATCAACTCTTAAAGGAAAAATAAAGGCATCAAATAAAAGACTAATGACATTGGCCTAGTATCTCTGCTGCTGCAAGAAAATGAAGATGAAATCTATGTCAAATCTAGCTAAAAATAAAAACTAAGCAATGTGAAACTGAAGTAAATCTACATAAAAGAAAGACTAGTCACAAATACTTTAACTTCTTCTTAACCTCTTGTCTTTTAACTGAATATATCATGTGAGAAACAGTTAAAAATAAGCCAAGCAATTGTGAGTTCTTGAGCAACTAAACCAAGCTGTGCTAAGTGATATTTTGGTCCTCAATGAAGATATTAAATTATGGAGAAGAAACCATCAATAGGTAAACAACTTGATGTTTAAAAGCAGAAAGCAACTATGCAAATTAAAAAAATGATAGTAAGGAGGTAAAGGCTGCAAAACAAGGTCAACAACATAGACAAGATGATCACAAGTGTCACTAGTTGTGAAAAAGAAAAGAAAGAAACTGTCCTGGGCACGCCTAAGAAAACTGCATAACACACTGATCAGTCATGGAAAAGTGCAGAAATATAAATAAGCAGAATTCAAAATTTATATACAACTATTGTACATGATCAAAACACAGCAATCAAAGGCATTCTGTACAACTATTATACATGAAATGAGAAAAAGAAATGCAGGAAATTAAAGAGTACTATACAGGCCTTCAGTAAATAGGGGCCCTCTGCCTATTCCAGCCGGCTCAATGATCAGTTACTCGCTCAAATGGAAAACAGTCTTCTCATATATTATGTATCAAAATAGAAAGTATAGTGGGGAGTTCAAAATTACATATCAGCGGCTAAATATCCAGTGTTCAAAGACGCTTTATTTATAACAGAGGAAAGCAAACTAACTTAACGAAAACTAAGCTATTCAAGCAGCTGTGTAAAAACACGTAATCTTGCTGCGTCCTCGGATTTAGGCAACGGTCGTTGTGGGCATTCAATCTGCTATTGGATTCATGTTTCCCACTGTCTTCGTGGCTGAGGAAGATGCCACCTGTTCTTCACGTGCTCTAAAACAGAACACGCAGAGCCGTGCCACTGCCAATGACTTTTGTTGACCGTAGTTGCCTCCTCGTTGACCACGGGTTTTTATGACCAGTTTGGGTGAGCTGGAAGGACACACACCATGTTCTTGGTTCCACGAACTTGCCCATGTGGCTCTTCTTCCCGGAGGACACCTAGAACATATCATTTAATAAAACAGCTGCGGAATCCGGGGTTGGCTGCGGAAACCGAGATCAGCTGCGGAAACCCTGTGTGAGCTGCGAAATCACAGCACTTTGAACCAAAATTCTAAACCAACAACATAGTCATTAGCATAATTATCAAACCATGTAAAAAGTCCTAAAATACAATGATTTGAGCAATTTGATGGAGGGAATGAGTGACAAAAGAAGGAAATGAATAGGAAAAGGAGGCTGAGAGGATGTGTAAAGAAGTGCAGGTTTGAGGCTCAACATACCCCCACTGTGAAGGTGTTGCATGTCCTCATGCAACCAAAACTTTGTCATTGTTTTTCAATCCATGTGCTCAGATGCTTCTGCCAAAACATCTAGCCTTCTTTTCTTTCTCCTTGTTGCCAAAATTGTCCTTGGTTTATTGACTAAACACCTGAATCTCAAATTGATCAATGCCCTGCTCAGTTTCTTACATTTTCCCTTCAATTTTATGTTCTTCTTCTGCCAGAGTCCTAAGTGAAGCATGGTATTGTCATGGACAATTTTGTCCACCTTTCTTTGTTCTTCAATGCTTCGTTTTCTTGTTTAATATGCCGGTTCAGGACTTCTAGTTCAAACACCTCCTGTTTTAAAGATTGGACCTGTTCATCAAGAGGCAATATAGTGCTTGGACCTGCAACTAATTGCTCCAAGGTCTCCAAATAATTGTATACCTTCTGCTGGTCAGGATCAATTTTAGGTGTTCTTCTTGGGCTATGTTCAAAATCAAATTCTGTTTGAGGTTCTGGCTGAAAGGGACTCTCTTCGCGTGGAGTGGACTCACGATCAAGCTGAGTTGGAGCCTTTTCAGGTGTACCTTCTCCCAAATCAATGAAATGTGATTGTTTTTCTTTAGTCACACTCATTCTTTCTTTAAGTCTACTGCTTCTTCTCACTTGTGCACTAGTGCTCTTTTGTTGGGCACTCTGTTTTTCTTTCTGTTTCTTCTTTGAGAGTGCAGCAGCTTGAAGTTGTGATAGTCTATCAACCAAGGTTTGAGAGTCTTCTTCTACTGAAGGTTTAGGTGATGGATATGATTCTTGAACAATTGTTTTCCCTTTATCCTTTTTCTGTTTCTTGGTTTTATCTCTCTCTTCCTCTTCTTCTTCAGTGGTTTCCTGAGTTTCTACAATAGGAGGATCTTGGGCTGCAACATCTCTTTTACTTCTCCTACTTCTTTTTGGGATTCTAGGAGAACTACTAGCGGAAGCTTCAGTTACTTCTTGGAAATGATTCCTGACTAAAAACTTTTCCCATGTATCATTATTATTTTTCAATTGATCCTCTATGAGAATTCTAATGAACCCGTGATGATACAAGTGGGGTTCAATATGGCCTACATTCTTTTGGACAATGGAACTCATTTTCTTTAGGCTTGCTAACAGAAAGTAGGGTAAATTGATGGCATGGCCTTCCATGAAGTTCATCATAATTCTTGCATGGTACATATACATAGTGCCAAAGCGGCCCTCACATGTGATAAACTTTTGAACAAGTAATAAAAATGCAGTCCATTCTTCCTTAATTACATGTACAGGAATCCCTTTACTAAATATTGAAGTGTCCATACCTGGGTTCTTAAGCATGTTTTTCCATCCCTGATCTTTCAGCCCTCTGTTCTTAAACCATCTGTCTCCCACCTGAGGTAGACTGGTTCCTGTTGCTATGGTGTTCTCTGTTATTGTGAATTTCAGGTCCCCTACTTCCACGGTGTGTCCATTGAAGGATCGAGCAATTTCTTTCGTTACCTCCTTATCATACCCTCTGAATTTTTGAATAAACTTTAACCATTTTGCTTTCTTTAATGCTTCCTTCGTCTGTGGATACCCTTCTAAATACTTTGAACCTTCAGGTTCAACTCTAAGCAGCTTCCCCATCTTCGGCTCTCAACTTCGGCTGAAGCTTTGACTGTGTATGGATGCTCAAAGAAGATGCTCACGGGAAAAACAGGTGGATTATGGCAGTAAGTGGAGTAGCCGTAATGTAATGCAAGGCGTATTGCAGAACTATAATCGGGGTTTGAAACAGAGCTGTGGGGTTTGCAGCGGAAATGAAAGTGGAAACGGTGTGAGTACGAGGGAGTAGAAGACAAACACGAGAAATGAGTTCAATGCGTGCGGAAATGGAGTGATAAGTGGATGGAATAACGACCGAATCCTTTAGAGCCAGGTGGCTTACGCACACGTCTCAGCATTGGCTGCGGAGATCATGGTGGAGAAGAGACGTAGTACAATAGGTCACTTTTTCCTCGTACGACTAATAAATGAAAGCGCAGTCCCATTTCGAGTTTGAATTAAGAGTGATTATGGGACCGTTAGAAGGGTATGAGGTGGATGAAGTATTATCGTGGAGGAGAAGTGGGATGATCTTGCCGAATCATTGCATTTAGTGGCTCTTTCCACGATTTAATAATTATGCATAAAATGACATTAAATTGTTGTTTGGAAAAGATTTTGATTATACCTTCATGAGTTTTCCATTTGTTGATTAAGGTTGCTAATCCATTATTGCTTTTTGATCCTGCAGGTGCCTCATATCCTTGCTGCCTTTGGTGATGATGATGTTAACCTTTGACTGAGATTTTCCCTTGAAAACAGAGTGCTGCTAGCTGTAGAGATAGAGTGATGCTGGCTGTGGAAATCATTTCTGGCTGTGGAAACTGGTGTTAGCTGTGGAAACGGTTTCTAGATGCGGAAACTAAGACATCTCCCTTTTAACTGCACAAAGTTAGTTAGGAAAAGACTAACTGAATGGAAATAGTCATGAAAGGGACTTTTATTGATGGTATGAGATGGAGTGAATGGAGTGAAGTGAAAAAAAATGAAATGGAATGAAGTGAAATGAGATGAAAAATGATGAAGGTGAAATGAAATGGAATGAAGATGAAGTGAGGATGGAAAGAGAGAGAGATTTTTTTTTGGAAAATATAGAGTGTCAGGTGTCCCTGATTTTTCACTCCATATTTTCTGTATAAGATCGCCAATCTGAGATTGGTTTTCAGGCTTATACACATTTTTTTTTTTTTTTTTTTTTTTCCAGTTCAATTCAGAAAGAAACAAAGATTAGGCTGATGGAGGAGAAGAATTCTTCTCCACTAGCCTCATTGCAGAATTTTCTTGAAATATTTTGACAAAGTCCTCTTTTAAGAGTGCCTTATGATAAATTTTCAATCGGTGGCCATTCACAATGAGAGGAGTTTGAAACTCATCAATAGTCTTGATTCGAATTGCTCCATTGTTAAAGACTTCATCAATCTCATATGGCCCAAGCCAATGAGTTTGAAATTTCCCTTTGAAGTCTTTAAACTTTGATCAAACAGTAACGCCCAATCTCCCTTTTGAAACTTCTTCTCTTTGATATATCGGTCATGCCACTTAGTTCTTTGGTGCTGAACTAGATCAGTCCTTAAAATTGCATCTTATCTTATTTCATCTAGCTCATTTAGCTGCTCCATTCTGTGCTTTTGGGCTTCTGATAGACTCATCCCCAACTGAACTGCCATCTTGAAGGTCTTGATTTGAAACTAAATGGGGAGCAAGACTTCTTTCCCATAAACAAGTTCATAGGGAGAATGTCCTATTGTGTTCCTCCATGTAGTTCTATAGGCCCATAGGGCTTCAGGAAGCCTTTCTGCCCAATCTCTTCTGTGGAGATGAACAGTTTTGGTGAGGATGCTCTCAAGAACTTTGTTTGTAGATTCCACTTGACCATTTGCTTGTGGATGGTATGGAGTAGATTTTCTATGCTTGATTTTGTATTCCTCCATCAGCTTCTCCCTCAATTGAGATGTAAATTGACTTCCCTGATCTATCACAATTTCTCTTGGGACACCAAAACGAGTAAAAATATCCTCAAAAAGAAATTGAATAACTGAATTTTCAGTGGCAGAAGGCAATGCCTTGGCTTCTACCCA
>APFE030973585.1:0-18161 GCA_000404065.3 Pinus taeda
AAATAAAATTTAAAATAATGACATGAGGGCCAACTCTCTTTCACCTTCTTTTTTCTTTCTTTCTTATTTATATTTATTTTTTTAAAATTTGGTAGTACTTTTGCTATTTATATTAACTGGCCAAAATCAAGTTTTTCTATTCGTTCTAGGTGGCCTCAACTTGCCCGTAGGAAACCAGGTTGGCCACTTGTCAGCGTTAAAAGCTGTCCAAACTTTGTATAAGACTTTATCTATCAACCTAACATCATTGTCTATATTATCTATACTGCAAATCAACTTTGAAAAATAAAAGCTAATCGTCATGAAACAAAAATAAAATTTATCTAGATCACTGTTTTACTCCTTGTTTGAGGAAATCACTGGGGCTGGGGCTTTGGCATTGGAACCCAACATCTTGCTTCTCTTCATATCTTGTAAAGTTTGTTCAATCCTTCCCAGTGCTAGGTTATTTCGATATGTTTGTATCTAAATTGCGCTATCTCCCTGAGTAGATATGCTCTGATGGAATCTTTCTCTTTGGTGTCCTCTTGTGCCTCCGGACCTTTGCTTGTTGCCTGTTCTTTGTTGACAGTCATGGCCCGAGCCACAACATTCTTCATGACCCAGTATCGCTGGATTGTTTGTCTGAAGAGGGTGCGCCATCCACGGGTGTTGCCCAGGTCTTGAACCATATCTTCCCATTCTTCCATGGGAATATCTTGGTTGGTAATACTATCATTTAATTCTCACTCCCAACCCGCTATTTGGGCTCTGACCTTAGGTGGGTTCTCTTCCATGTACGCATCAATGAGGGTCTTCATATGCTCCCATCCTATCTTTGTCCCTATCTTACATTGTTCTCTGTTGGAGCTTCCCACCCCCCCGATTGTCATTTTACTTGTTCCTATACTGCCCTTCTTGGTCGCTTCTTTTCCATCTCTTCCCATTTTGACGTTGTCACTGTTGCTGTTGGCTTCTCCCCGTTCGCTTGCCTTCACATTGTACTGGACGCAAATTATAATTATGCCTATAACAGAACCATGAAGAGTATCAATATTCTGTTGATATAACACCTAATCAATTTTACAACCAATTGAGCCTTGTTTGGTGTCTCGCTCAAGACCAGATGGCTTGAGTTTTCTTAGAATCCCCTTCAGCTTTCCCCCTGCCATCTCTTGGTTTTTCTCTTTGCTGGCCCTCAATTCTTCTTTTCTCAAGTTAGTCTCATGCCATCAGCCATCTCCCAGAAGGTTCATCATAGACAGCCTCATGGGAGAGCCACTAGGGGGGACTGCGTTTTTGTTTTGGACACTGCGAGGAGATTTAACCATGGAAAGCCTATCAGGGGAACTAAACAGAAGGACCTTGCCTTGTTCTGCACTGCCCCAAGTAATTTCATTCCCTTCTCGCTCTTCTTTACATTCTTTGTTCTAATTGAAACTCTGGTTTTCCTCTCGTTTTTGCTCAAGAAATTCCAGGTAGGTTTCTCAAGGACCGCCCTATCTTGTGTCTCATCTCCTGAAGTCTCCAGGTTGGATTCCTCTCTATTCTAGATACTTACGACATCTCCTCCGAGCCTCAGGAGCCACTTGGCTAGAGCGGGATTCCTCAGACCAACTCCCTTGCCAGGTTCACTCTTCTCTCCCTGGCTTCCTCCTTTCTATCTGAGCGCCTTCTTCAGAGCTAGAGTTTTGATTCTTTCTTCTCTCATTCTTTTATCTACACTCTCGACCCAGGCGATGTTCCAAGAGATCCTAGTTTCAACTCTTACAGAGTCCATACCTTTCCCAGTCTCCTTCCCAACGACTATAGAATTTGACATCACTATAATTCTGAGGTTTAGGAAATGGAGAAGAACATATTGTCTACTAGAATTGGCATCGCTGCTTTTACCCGTCTGCATTGTCTTCCTTCGTTTACCACCTTTCTCTGCTCCTGCTCTTGTTCTCGCCTTCTGCATGTAACTACCAACTGGCTCTCTACCCATTTGTTTTATTCCCATTTCCCTTTTGCCATTCAGTGTACCTACCACTTGTCCATCACATTTACTCCCCGCCCTTTTCCCCATGCCTTCACCTCGGGATGATGGCCCTTTGTCCCTTCTCGCTTTGGCTCTCATGAACTCACGCATGCTTCCAGATGCTCTTGCCGTGAGTCCTCCTTCATTGTCTTGCCACTTGCTAGCATCATTCTGCTCGCTTTCCCGTTGGTTCCTCTTCCTTCCTCAGTGTCTTCCCTTCTTGGCTCCACCTGCCTCCTCTCAGGGCTTGCTCCCTCCCTACCTTGTCCTTCCACCTGCCCTTCCCGTTGTCCTCTCCCTCCACATCCTGAAGTGATCCTTGTCCTTGCGCTCATGTGGACGATGTCTGACATCTCCACTTCCCATCTATGTTGGCCTACTTCCTCTGCTTTGCTACACCCCGATCGAGGGAACTCTCTTTCATCCAAATACAAGCCCTTTTACCAAATTTAAAAACTCATAAACATCAATATTTAATAAGAATTTATTTTTTTGGTTGCAAATAATATATAGATTTTTTGAAAATCATATTAACAAGAAAACAAATGATTTGATTGCTAAATCAACAATACTTTTATATACAGAGTTCACTAGATTTTAAGTGATATAAATGAAATGGTATTTTAACGTCTATGAGACTAAAAATAATCTAAAGAACTATTAGTTCCCCGCTTTTCGTCTTTTGCAATTCAATCCTTTTCTTGTTCAAATTGATGATGAGCTGACCCAACTTTCCAACATTCCCCTCACTGAAAAAGACAATGCCAAGAAACCGATGCTATCATATTCCCATAACTTTCTCTAATGTCTTTGAATGCATCACATTCCAAAATGAAATGTTTTTCAAATTCCATTGCCCTAGACGTGCAAAATGTACACACCCGTTCTTCCCAAGCTTCTTTAGGCCTTTTCCACCATCTTGTTTCACATCGAAGTTAATGTGACTTGGTTCTTAATTGAGGAATAAGAACCTTTGCCCACCACGGAATGCTAGTTCCAATGAACTCTTTTTGTTGTAGATCACACGTAGGGTTGGATTCCTCAATGTAATACTTCTTCTTTCTACCCAACTCTTTTCCCATACTCGTTTACGAAACTTCTCCATAACAAAATCCTTTAGCTCCTTGTTATTTGTGGGACAAACAATGAGGTAGATATTCCATTTTTGCACTCATATGTAGTTTTGGTTCATCCATGTTTTCTTTCTTTCACTCATGCCTTCATTGAAGATAACATTAGGCCATCTACCTACTCCCATTTGCTCAATTCTTTTTAGATATCTTATGAGCCACACCATAACAATTGCTTCGATGTGAGTTGCTCCTATTTCACTCAACATTATCTCATATCATACCAAATTTTTTTATTTTGAATTTGCTCATGATCAAGTGTTTTTGGATTTTCTCAACTTGTTTCCATTTTGAGATGGGGGTGTTGCTAGCCCATAATTCACACTCATATATCATCACTGGACAAATTAGGAGTCCACAAAGCGTTTTAGTCGTTTTCCAATCCCATAACTCTGCCTCTCTTCATCTGTTTTGAAGAACATATAATGCTTTCCACCCTCCTAAAATTCTCTTCTTTTTGCAGTAACAATGTAAACTTTGAAACGAGAACTGATACAATTACCCGTTTCGTTGAGGTGGCAAAAAAGTCAACCGATTTTGAAAAGTGGTGACACTAAATACATATATTTTTTTTTCAAAGCATATTTTTTACATTTAATTTTTTTTATGTATCAAATATAATTATTTATTTTTAAATGTTAGTGATTTCATGTTGATTGAAAACCAACATCAACCTTTTTTTTTAGAGAGCTTGTTTTTAACACTTATATTTTCTAATGTATTAACTCATGGATATATTTTTTTAAATGTCACATTTTTTAACACATTTAATTTATTTTTATTTTATTTATTAATTTTTTGTATGTCCAATGTTTTTTAAACGTTGATTATGAAAAAATGTCTAGTGTTGTTGTTGTTTTTTATATGTTGATTACTTAAAAAGAAGTATAAAAAGAAAAAAACATAATAAAAAATGTAAACAAAAAAATTATATAAAAATTTGATTTGTTTAGAAATATTTTATTATTTACTTTTTATTTTAATTGAACTTTACTTATATTATTATTATTATATTTATAAACAAATTTCAATGTATAAAAAAATTAAAAAATATTCAAAAATAAAATTAAAATAATGACATGAGGCCAACTCTCTTTCATCTTAATACAAACCCTTTTAGCAAATTTAAAAACTCATAAACATCAATATTTAATAAGAATTTAGTTTTTTTGGTTGTAAATAATATACAGATTTTTTGAAAATCATATTAACAAAAAAATAAACGATTCAATTGCTAAATCAACACTACTTTTATATACAGAGTTCAGTAGATTTTAAGTGATATAAATGAAATGATATTTTAACCTCTACGAGACTAAAAATAGTCCATGGAACTATTACTTCCCTGCTTTTCATCTTTTGCAATTCAATCATTTTCTTGTTCAAATTGATGATGACCTCGTCCAACTTTCCAACACTCCCCTCACTGAAAAGACAATGCCAAGAAACCGATGCTAGCATATTCCCATTACTTTCTCTGATGTCTTTGAATGCTTCACATTCCAAAATGAAATATTTTTCCGATTCCACTGCCCTAGATGTGTAAAACGTACACACCCCTTCTTCCTAAGCTTCTTTAGGCCTTTTCCACCGTCCTTTTTCACACCGAAGTTGATGTGAGTTGTTTCTTAATTGAGAAATAATAACCTTTTCCCTCCACAGAATGCTAGTTCCAATGAACTCTTTTTGTTGTAGATCACACGTAGGGTTGAATTCCTCAATGTAGTACTTCTTCTTTCTACCCAACTCTTTTCCCTTACCTGTTTACGAAACTTCTCCATAACAAAATCCTTTAGCTCATTGTTATTTGTGGGACAGACATTGAGGTAGATATTCCATTTTTGCATCCATATGTAGTTTTGGTTCATCCATGTTTTCTTTCTTTCACTCATTCCATCATTGAAGATAACATTAGGCCATCTACCTACTCCCATTTTCTCAATTCTTTTTAGATATTTTATGAGCCACACCATAACAATTGCTTCAATGTGAGTTGTTCCTGTTTCATTCAACATTATCTCATATAACACCAAATTTTTTATTTTTAACTTGCTCATGATTAAGCATTTTTGGATTTTCTCAATTTGTTTCCATTTTGAGATGGATGTGTTGCTAGCCCACAATTCACACCCATATATCATCACTGGACAAACTAGGAGTCTAAAAAGTGTTTTAGTCGTTTCCAATCCCATAACTCTGCCTCTCTACATCTGTTTTGAAGAGCATATAATGCTTTCCACCCTCTTTAAATTCTCTTCTTTATGTAGTAATAATGTAAACTTTGAATTACAGTGATGTGTGGTTTGATAGTAAGTCTACTTGGGCAAAGCTCAGGAGACCGCAGTTCAAATCTCATTGAATACATTGACTTGTTGTGGTGGCGGCTCGAGAAGCAGATTCCCCACCCTGCCTTGGCGGCACGAGAGTCTCGCTTTGCTAAAATCATAAGATCTTAGTATATCGACTTGCAGGTAGTTGGATGTACTCTTGGTGTTATAGTGGCAGCTACAAGGATTGATCTTGGGTCTCCTTTAGGTTAGGATTGACAGTTACCAATTCACCATGTGGTTAAAAAAAAAAAACAATGTAAACTTTGAAACGAGAAGTGATACGATTACCCATTTCGTTGAGGTGGCAAGAAAGCCAGTTGATTTTGAAAAGTGGTGATATAGAATACATATAAAAAAAAAATTCGAAGCATATTTTTGACACTTTAAATTTTCTTATGTATCAAATATAAATATTTGTTTTTAAATGTTAGTGATTTTTACGCTGATTTTGAAACTAGCATCTACCCCCTTTTTAGAGAGCTTATTTTTGACACTTTATATTTTCTAATGTATTAACTATGGATGTATTTTTTTAAATGTTACATTTTTTTGACACTTAAATATTTTTATGTCCAATTGTTCTTTAAATGTTGATTACTTAACAATTTTTTAGTTGTTTTATTTCTTCTTTTTTTTTTTTTTAAAGAAACAAATATAAAAATATAATAAAAAAAGGAAAAAAAAAGCATAAAAATGTAAAAAAAATGATATAATAAAGTTTTTTTTGATAGAATAATTGATTAATTAATTTATAAATTGGACTTTATGTATACATATATCAATATATTTATAATTAAATTTCAATGTTATAATAATATTTAAAGAAATATTTCAAAAACTAAAATTAAAATTAAGACACGAGGGCCAACTCTCTTTCATCTTATACAAACCTTCACCAATTTGGAAACAATAAACTCAATATTTAATAAGAATATTTCATTGGTTTAAAGATATACAAATTTTTTGAAAAATCATAATAACAAAAACAAATGATTCGATTGCTAAATCAAATTAACTTTATATAGAGAGTCACTAGAGAATTTTTTTTTAACAAGTTCGGCTGCTATATTAGATTCTGAAAGGGTTAAGGGAGTTCAGTCTCCTCAGATACATGAGATGCCATTGGTTGTCCTGATCAAGAGGTTTACAAAACAGAGCTACCTCCTTGATCCTTGTTTTACTATTTTTACTACGGCCTATTACTGTGCTACTATAGCTTCTTATAAATGTAAATAACAAAAAGAGACATTTCCAAAACATTTAGTCTATCATAATATGCTGGATTTGTCTGGCTGTAGATTCTTCCGGCTGGTTGTCTTTTGCTTCCTGCTTGACACTAGATGAGCTGGTTGCTACTACATTTCTTTTCTCCATCATGAACTGTAGGATAGAGATGGATTCTTCCGCGTGTGCACAACGGTTAGATAGCTGCCGAAACTGCTCTTGAAGAGAAGATACTCTATGCATGAACAGTTGGATCTCTGCCTTGTATTTGTCATTCATGAGGTGGTTTTGATCTTCTATTCTTCGGTCCTGTTCTTCAAGGCGGCGATTCTGTTCTTCCAATCTCGATTCCAGGAGCCTATGCTTCTCATCCAGGACAGTCTGTTGCGTTCTGATCTCCTCCAATTCGGCCTGCAAGTCTGCACAATGCAGGCAGTCCTCGCTGCGAGCCATTTTTGGTGTGAAGATGTGGTAGGTAAGAGGATTGTGAACGTTATGAGGTGGGAGGGCAGATTCAAACAGATTATAATAGGCGGGAGCGTTAAGAGAGAAATCAATGCAGCAGCTTGTCCACTCTGTTTTGTCAGCAAAGGAAGAGCTCAGTCTGAATAAATGACAGAGGGTTGGGGCGGAGAAAGCTATTAAGCTTGGGAGAGCTCGCTGTGGTGAAGGGAGGAACGGGTGGGCAAGGAGGTGAGCAACGATTCTAAGACTCCGGCCAGTGACAGGCCTGAGAGAAACAAATATGCACGTGGTTAACAGGAGATAAGAAATAATTAATGAGAACAATACCAGAACAGGAGCAAGCCGAGCAAGTGAAGGTGCCTTCAGGTCGCTCAGGAAAGGCGTGCGCGCTCCAAGATAGCTCTTTCTCTCAGAGTCTTTGATGCCGAGCAGATAATGCAGAATGCTAAGATGAGGGTGGAAAGGGGATTTTATAAGCTGTAACGGGCAAGGATCAAAGGAAGGGTGGTTCACGGGAAGAGCGCGTATCTGAACTAAATCACTCATCCCTGTTCCATATCTGCTTCCGCCGGCGTTGAAATGATTGTTATTGCTTGGTGTAGAGTGATTCTGGATTTCAACATTGAGTTTGCAGGGAGGCGTCCTGTTCATCGAGTGCTTTTTGCCTTCGCACACTTGTTTGACTGAGTTATGCGAGGCGTTGTACATATAGTCCTTGTTCATGGTATGAGTTGGTGACTATCGACGGCGTTGCATCTTAGAGCACCCGTCGGCCTTCCACATGCACTATTAGCTCTGATATCTGCCTGCTTGTTTAAGGTCCGGAGAATGTGATAGAACTTTATATCTTCAAAATTTCGAAGGAGGATCTTGTTGCGGTTTATAATCTGTTGAAGATTGCAATTAGGTGAACTCTGATTTTGGACCATTAGGCGGGTGATTATTGCAGAATCACCAAATATCACAGCCCTTCTAATTCCCAATTTTTTTAGTTGAAGAAGTCCTTGATATAAGGCCAATGCCTCAGCATTATTATTTGTTCTTTTCCCTAGACTCCATTCATAATTGCAGATGATGTCCCCTATTTCATCCACAATTATTCCTCCAGCTCTAGCTTGGCCTGGATTCGATTTTGAGGCTCCATCAAAATAGAGCGATTTACAATTGCTGCTCTAAACCCAATTCTTAAAGTCCTGATCTGAGAGTCTGATGTCCCAAGTTCTGATTTGAGTTTTTTGTAGTCTGCCTTTCACTGAATTCCCCTGATTTTGACCTTGCCTTTCCAAAATGTAACTGATGATGGTTCTTTCCTCCACTGTATAATCTTTTGCTTGGATTTTCCCTGTGGATTTGATTGCTATTGCCTCCTGAGCCAGGATATGCGCTTTGCTACATGTAATTCGAACATTGGGCTCTTTATCTTGGAAGATTTTTTTGTTTCTGGACAACCATATTCTCCATAGCAGTGTATGTGGAATGGAGTCCCAAACTCTTTTCACAAGTCTGCTCCGCTTTTCTCTCCAAGGGCAGCTTTTCTTCCACGCATAAATTGCCTCAGCTATGCTTTGCTGAGTTTGCCAAGTTATATTGCCAAAGGAAGACATTTGAATCCAACATCTTCTGGCAAAGGGACAGTCTATAAATAAGTGGAACATTGTTTCCTCAGCTGTACAGCAGTTAGGACATCTAGATGGGCCATTGATCCCTCTTTTGCTTAAATTCTCTGCGGTAAGAACTTTGCCTTTTAATAGCAGCCATATGAAAAATTTTATTTTTGGTATAGCCTCTGACTTCCAAATTATTTTCCAATGATTCCATAGAGGCATCTGGAAGGCGCTGTTGCAAATATGATGATGACCTGACTTTATGGTGTAGGTTGATCATGAAGGATCCCAGCGGAGGCCATCGATTTCATCTTTTTTTACTGGTGCTCTGTTGTGGAGATGTGCTTTGAAAGCGTTGAAGCTGGCTTCCAGGATTGCCGGGATCTCTGGGAAGGCCCAGCCCGTCCAAGCATGAGAGCCTGGATCCCAATTCGAGATTTGTCCAAGTCTATGGATGCCTTTGCTGTTTAGGAGGAGAATGATGGGGATTGCTTCTTCAATGGTGTTTAAAGGCTAAAGCCCCATAATCCTATCTGTGGCAAAATTGATGCTGTCCCCTCCCCCAGGGATTTTCGAAGTGTTTTGCTTGAGGATTTGAACAACTTTCTTACATAAATGCCAAATTTTGGAGGAGTCTCTATTAGGTATGCTTTCGTCAAGAAGCCTTTGTCTGGGATTGTTGAGATATTTGGTTTCCATGACTTGTTTCCACCATGCTGTGGATCTAGTGATTAGCCTCCAAACCATTTTAACCCCAAAGGCGAGGTTGAGAATTCTTGGGGCTCTTATTCCAAGTCCCCCTCTATCCTGGGATTGAATTACAGTTTTCCAGTTTACCAAGTTGAACCTGCTCTTTTCTTTTTCCCCCCTTGCCACAGAAAGTGTTGAAGGGCGACTTCCAATTTATGATGGAAAGTAGCAGGAGCTTGATAGAGAGTAAATCGATAGAGAGGAAGGGAAGTTATACCTGATTTGAGAAGAATAAGCCTACCCGCCGGGTTGAGCCAGTGTGTTCCCCATTGCTGAACTTTCCTTTTGACTTTGTCTATAATTTCATTCCATGTCTCCGCTTTTAAAGGCCCCAGACTCACAGGCATCCCTAAGTAGGAGAAATGCTCCCATTTCATTTTGTATGTGACTCCAAAAATATTGGCAATATTGTGGGCCAATTGATTGGTGATGTTCCAACCATATACACAGCTTTTGTGGAAATTAACAGCTCCCCCTGAGTAGTCCATGTATTGGTCGAGGAGGCTGTTGAAACGCCTTGCTATGGTGGTCGAGGCTCCCCCAATCAAAAGGGTGTCGTCTGCAAATTGAGAATGGTTGATGTTTTTTACTCCATTCCCATATTTAATTCCAGTTATGAGGCCAACTCTTCTGTTATGGTCCAAGGCTTTGCTGAATGATTCTGCCATGAGAATGAAAAGGTAAGGGGATAGAGGACAACCTTGTCTTAGTCCTCTAGAAGACTCAAAAGCTTCACATGGGCGACCATTGATCAAAGGGGATATCCAAGGTCCAGATATACAAGCAGCTATGGTGTTGATGAAAGAGGAATCAAAGCCCATTTTTTTTAATACAACAAACAAAAAGGAGTGCCTTACCCGGTCAAAGGCATTAGCCAGATAAAGTTTGAGCACAAATCCTTTTTCTTGTCTTGATAGACTTGAATGAATGGCTTCTTGGACCAAAATTATGGAGTCATGAATTTGTCTATTGGACAAAAATCCACCTTGATTTTCAGATATCAAAGATGGGAGGAGTGGCTTAAGTCTTGTAGCTATGATTTTCGTAAATATCTTATAAGAAGAATTGCATAAGGATATTGGCTGAAATCTTGAGAATGAGGTGGGTCTATTTTTTTTGGGGATGAGAGCGAGAAAGGTAGAGTTGGTGAAGCCTCCCATTTTTCCTTTCCTTTGAACTCCTCTTAACATTTTTGTAAGATCCTTTTTGATCAGCTACCAATATTCCCTATAGAAGTTGATGGGAAATCCGTCTGGCCCACGTGATTTATCTGGCTGCAATGTCCAGATTGCTTTTCTAATCTCTTCCTCTTCAATTTCACTATTTAGTGTATCATTTAATTCCTTTGTAATGCCTTTAGGAAGGTATTGAAGCAGGCCTGAGTAATCTTCCTCTTCTTGGCTTTCAGTGAGAAGGTCCCTGAAATGGGCGGAGGCAACCTTTTTAATATCTTCTTGGTTATTATGTTCATTGCCTTCACTGTCAATAATGGATACTTGTTCCTTGTTCTTCTTGCAGTAGCTTGTTTATGGAAATAAGCAGTATTTTTGTCCCCTCCTTTCAACCATAATTGCCGAGATTTGATCCTCCATTTAATCTTTTCTTCTCTGCTGATATACATAAGCTGTCCCTGAAGATCGCATTCCTGAGTTTTGAATTGGTGGGAGAGCCCGTGGTCTTCTATTTGAGTCTGCACTTCTTCCAGAGCTTGCTTTATTTTATTTTTTTTGTTTCTTCTGGCTCCTGATAGCTATTTTTGGCCCAATCCTTGAGCGCTCTTCTAACATTCCTGATTTTGGTCTCCCAAATGTAGCTGGGTGACCCCTCTATGTGTTGTCTCCAGACCGTTTCAATAATTGCTCTAACTGAAGAGTTATGGACCCATAACGGGCTGAACTTGAAGGGAATCGGACCCAAGAGATGATGAGGCTCTAGCGTGAGAAGGATAGGGTAGTGATCAGAGGCGGAGGAGCTGAGAATGTTAGTATAGCCAACAGCAAAGGAGGATAGGAGTGATATATTTACCAAAAATCTATCCAGACACTCCATAATGTTGCCAGCTCCCAATCTTCGATTGCTCCATGTATATCTTCGATTTTTGGGTATGATGTCCACCATTTCGTTTTCCTGCATTATTTCCTCCAGCTGGCTTCTGAAGGGGTCATGAATGAAGTTACCGCCTCTTTTTTCATTCGCATGGAGAATCAAATTGAAGTCTCCAGCTATTATGATGTTGGAAGTATGTTCACTGTCGATGCTTTCCCTTAATTCTTTCCAGCACAGCTCCTTTTCCCTGTATTGGTTAGGCACATAGACGTTATATGTGGTGAGACTTCGGTCCTCCTTTTTGCTGTCCAATTTGGTCCTAATCCAGTTTTGATTGATGGTAGCTGAATCACAGTTCCAATGTTGACTGTTCCAAATGGTTACTATTCCTCCTGAAGCTCCTCTGGAGCTATTGACGGCACCTGAGTATTGCCTTTGAGCATCAATGATTTTTTGCATTTCTTGCTGATTTTGTTTGGTCTCTTGGACCAGCAGTATTTCAGGTCTTTCATCGTAAAGAAGATCTCTCAAGGCTGTTATTTTGGAGGGGTGCCCCAGACCCCTGCTGTTCCATGAAAGAACTTTCATCATGAGGCATTGTTCGGTCGGAGAGGTGCTCGCCTCTCAGGATCTTTCCCTGCTGTTTCTTTTTCCTGATGTCCAGTTATGAAGGATTCCATTGGAGTTTGAAATCCCAGTGCTATGTCCTTCTGGGTACTTTCTTCTCGGTGTTGCTTGGCTGATTTCCTTCCTGGGCCTGGCTTTTTATGAAAACCACTTGTGGTTCCCATCTCTTTAGAGGAGCTTCTGGTGGATCTGGAAGGAGGGGCCTCCAGATAGGGTTGAGAGGAGGTCAAAGGGATCAGAGGAGGGTCTGGAAGGTCCGAAGGAGGCGGATCAGGCAAAGGGTCCTCTGAAGCAAGAACAAGAAAGGGGTTGGAGGATGAGGGGATTGGCGGATCTTGGGAGAGGCCAGAAGGGATAGAGGTTGGGGAAGGAGGGCATTGAGTGGACGATCCAGGAATGTCAGGGTTTGAACCAGGTTTAGAAGGGGGATTTGATTTCTTTTTTTTAACAGGCTCCCAATGTCCACTTTTATCATCAGTTTCAAGATTAGTTACCTTAGTACACCTATTGGCAAAATGCCCATATTCATGACATACCTTGCATTTGAAAGGGATCTGCTCATAATCCAACTGTTGAATGTGACTCCAGTCATCCACCTTGAGCTTGATGGCTTCAGGCAATCCTTTCCCTAGATCCACTTCCACGCATATCCTCGCACAGGCTTGCATGTTGTCCTTAGGTTCACTTCTGTCGATGTATTTTCCCACCGCATTGCCAATTGCCTTGACCGAATCATCTCCCCAACAATGCAAAGGCAGGTGAGGGAGGCGGACCCAAACTGGGACCGCGTTGGGAACGTCCAGCTCCGGATCAAAGTCAGGAGTCCACTTGTTAAGATAAAGGCCTCGAGAGTCCATGAAGTAAGGGCCATTTCTGAAGATGAGGTCCTTGTCTGCTTTGGATTCAAAATGGAAGGTATAATAGCCTTTACCACAAAATCGAATTGATATTTTCTCGGGGATTTTATCTGACCAGTTCCGCTCCACCCATCTTTGTATTGTTCTTGGCGAGGGCCATAATCCCGTGAATTGTCCTATGAGTATTTTTTCGGCTAGAGATAAAGCTGCCATGCGAGGAAGGGTTGGCGGCAGCTGAACTTCCTGAAGTATGTCCAGTTTCTTGACAAATTTCGACGTTGCAGGCTTGGGACGGGGAGGGGGAAGGGATTTAACCAGATCTGAGAAAGCTTTCTCAGAATCCCCTTGGGAAAAATCTGGATGGGCCATGGCAGCGGCCAAGGCCTAGATCGATCAGGCCTCAAGACCCCGAGGCCGAGGGACGCCGGCGGCTGCAACTTCAATCTCCTCGCGCAGCTCGACACGCTCCGCAACTTTTTTTAGTGAAAATTGAGATTCCAGACTATTGAGAGTTCACTAGATTTTAAGTGATATAAATGAAATGATATTTTAATGTTTACGAGACTAAAAATAGTCTATGGAACTATTAGTTCCCTACTTTTCGTCTTTTGCAATTCAATCCTTGTCTTGTTCAAATTGATGATGAGCTGGGCCAACTTTCCGACACTCCCCTCACTGAAAAGACAATGCCAAGAAACCGATGTTAGCATATTCCCTTAACTTTCTCTGATGTCTTTGAATGCATCACATTCCAAAATGAAGTGTTTTTCTGATTCCACTGCCCTAGACATGCAAAATGTACACACCCGTTCTTCCCAAGCTTCTTTAGGCCTTTTCCAACGTACTTTTTTACACCGAAGTTGATGCGAGTTGGTTCTTATTTGAGCAATAAGAACTTTTTCCCTCCACGGAATGCTAGTTCCAAAGAACTCTTTTTGTTGTAGATCACATGTAGGGTTGAATTCCTCAATGTAGGACTTCTTCTTTCTACCCAACTCTTTTCCCATACCCGTTTACGAAACTTCTCCATAACAAAATCCTTTAACTCCTTGTTATTTGTGGGACAAACGTTGAGGTAGATATTCCATTTTTGCATCCTTATCTAGTTTTGGTTCATCCATGTTTTCTTTCTTTCACTTATGTCTTCATTGAAGATAACATTAGCCCATCTACCTACTCCCATTTTCTCAATTATTTTTAGATATCTTATGAGCCGCACAATATCAATTGCTTCGATGTGAGTTGCTCATGTTTCACTCAACATTATCTCATAAGATATTGAATTTTTTATTTGAACTTGCTCATGATCAAGCGTTTTTGGATTTTCTCAATTTGTTTCCATTTTGAGATGGGGGTGTTGCTAGCCCACAATTCACGCCCATATATCATCATTGGATAAACTAGGAGTCCAAAAAGCGTTTTAGTCGTTTTCCAATCCCGTAACTCTGCCTCTCTACATCTGTTTTGAAGAGCATATAATGCTTTCCACCCTCCTAAAATTCTCTTCTTTCTGTAGTAACAATATAAACTTTGAAATGAGAATTGATACGATTACTCGTTTCGTTGAGGTGGAAAAAAAGTCAATCGATTTTGAAAAGTGGTGATACATAATAAATATATTTTTTTCGAAGCATATTTTTGACACATTAAATTTTCTTATGTATCAAATATAAATATTTGTTTTTAAATGTTAGTGATTTTCATGATGATATTGAAAACCAAACATCAACCCCTTTTTTAGAGAGCTTATTTTTGACACTTTATATTTTCTAATATATTAATTATGGATATATTTTTTTTTAATTTTACCAATTGTTTTTTAAATGTTAATTACTTAACAAATTTTCTAGTTGTTTTATTTTTATTTTTTTTAAATGTCTATTACTTCAAAAAACAAATATAGAAATATATATATAAAAAGACAAAAAAAACATAAAAAAAAATATAAATAAAAAAATTTGTTTTTTAAGAATAATTTTATTAATTAATTTTTATTTAATTGAACTTTATTTATATTGTTATAATTAATTTACTTAAAGAAATATTTCACAAATAAAATTTAAATTAATGACACGAGGGCCAACTCTCTTTCATGTCAATACAAACCCTTTTACCAAATTTAAAAACTCATAAACATCAATATTTAATAAGAATTTATTTTTTTTTGGTTGTAAATAATGTATAGATTGTTTGAAAATCATATTAACAATAAAACAAATGATTCGATTGCTAAATCAACACTACTTTATATACAAAGTTCACTAGATTTTAAGTGATCTAAATGAGATGAAATTTTAACGTTTACGAGACTAAAAAATAGTGTATGGAACTATTAGTTCCTTGCTTTTCTTGTAAAAATTGATGATGAGTTGGCCCAACCTTCCAACATTCCCCTCACTGAAAAACAATGCCAAGAAACTGATGCTAGCATATTCCCATTACTTTCTCTGATGTCTTTGAATGCTTTACATTTTAAAATGAAATGTTTTTCCGATTCCATTGCCCTAGACGTGCAAAACGTACACATCCGTTCTTCCCAAGCTTCTTTAGGCCTTTTCCACCGTCCTGTTTCACACCAAAGTTGATGCGAGTTGTTTCTTAATTGAGCAATAAGAGCCTTTGCCCTCCACGGAATGCTAGTTCCAATGAACTCTTTTTGTTGTATATCACACGTAGGGTTGAATTCCTCAATGTAGTACTTCTTCTTTCTACCCAACTCTTTTCCCATACCTGTTTACGAAACTTCTCCAAAACAAAATCCTTTAGCTCCTTGTTATTTGTGGGATAGACATTGAGGTAGATATTCCATTTTTGCATCCATATGTAGCTTTGGTTCATCCATGTTTTCTTTCTTTCACTCATTCTATCATTGAAGATAACATTAGGCCATCTACCTACTCTCATTTGCTCAATTCTTTTTAGATATCTTATGAGCCGCACCATAACATTTGCTTCAATGTGAGTTGTTCCTATTTCATTCAACATTATCTCATATGATACCAAATTTTTTATTTTGAACTTGCTCATGATCAAACATTTTTGGATTTTCTCAATTTGTTTCCATTTTGAGATGAGGGTGTTGCTAGCCCACAATTCACACCCATATATCATCACTGGACAAACTAGAAATCCAAAAAGCGTTTTAGTTGTTTTCCAATCCCATAACTATGCCTCTCTACATTTGTTTTGAAGAGCATATAATGCTTTCCACCCTCCTAAAATTCTCTTCTTTCTGCAGTAACAATGTTTACTTTGAAACGAGAACTGATACGATTACCCGTTTCATTGAGGTGGCAAAAAAGTCAACCGATTTTGAAAAGTGGTGATAATGAATACATATATTTCTTTTTTGAAGCATATTTTTTACACTTTAAATTTTCTTATATATCAAATATAAATATTTGTTTTTAAATGTTAGTGATTTTCATGCTAATAATGAAACTGTCATCAACCCCTTTTTTTGAGGGCTTATTTTTGACACTTTGTATTTTCTAATATATTAAGTATGGATATATTTTTTAAATGTTACATTTCTTGACACTTAATTTTTTTTTAATGTCCAATTGTTTTTTAAATATTGATTACTTAACAAATTTTCTAGTTGTTTTATTTCTTTTTTTAAAATGTTTATTACTTAAAAAAACAAATATAAAAATATATATAAAAAAGACAAAAAAAACATTAAAAATAAAATAAAATATATGAATAAAATTTTATAAAAAAAATTGTTTTTTTAAAGAATAATTTTATTAATTAATTTTTATTTAATTGAACTTTACTTATATTATATTTATTATATTTATAAATAAAATTTCAATGTATAATTAATTACTTAAAGAAATTTTTCAAAAAATAAAATTTAAATTAATGACACGAGGGCCAACTCTCTTTCATCTTAATACAAACACTTTTACCAAATTTAAAAACTCATAAACATCAATATTTAATAAGAATTTTTTTTTTTTGGTTGTAAATAATGTATAGATTTTTTGAAAATCATATTAACAATAAAACAAATGATTTTTTGCTAAATCAACACTACTTTTATATACAAATTTCACTAGATTTTAAGTGATATAAATGAAATGATATTTTAACGTTTACGAGACAAAAAATAGTCTATGGAACTATTAGTTCCTTGCTTTTTGTCTTTTGCAATTCAATCATTTTCTTGTAAAAATTGATGATGAGCTGGCCCAACTTTCCAACACTCCCCTCACTGAAAAAACAATGGCAAGAAACTGATGCTAGCATATTCCCATTACTTTCTTTGATGTCTTTGAATGCTTCACATTCCAAAATGAAATGTTTTTTCGATTCCACTGCCCTAGACATGCAAAACGTATACACCCATTCTTCCCAAGCTTCTTTAGGCCTTTTCCACCGTCTTTTTTCACACCAAAGTTGATGCGAGTTGTTTCTTAATTGAGCAATAAAAACCTTTGCCCTCCACGGAATGCTAGTTCCAATGAACTCCTTTTTTTTTGTAGATCTCACGTAGGGTTGAATTCCTCAATGTAGTACTTCTTCTTTCTACCCAACTCTTTTCCCACACCTGTTTACGAAACTTCTCCAAAACAAAATCCTTTAGCTCCTTGTTATTTGTGGGACAGACATTGAGGTAGATATTCCATTTTTGCATCCATATGTAGTTTTGGTTCATCCATGTTTTCTTTCTTTCACTCATTCCATCATTGAAGATAACATTAGGCCATCTACCTACTCCCATTTGCTCAATTCTTTTTAGATATCTTATGAGCCACACCATAACATTTGCTTCGATGTGAGTTGTTCCTGTTTCATTCAACATTATCTCATATGATACCAATTTTTTTATTTTATTTTTTATTTTGAACTTGCTCATGATCAACCATTTTTGGATTTTCTCAATTTGTTTCCATTTTGAGATGAGGGTGTTGCTAGCCCACAATTCACACCCACATATCATCACTGAACAAACTAGGAGTCCAAAAAGCGTTTTAGTCGTTTTCCAATCCCAGAACTATGCCTCTCTACATCTGTTTTGAAGAGCATATAATACTTTCCACCCTCCTAAAATTCTCTTCTTTCTGCAGTAACAATGTTTACTTTGAAACGGGAACTGATACGATTACCCATTTCATTGAAGT
>APFE030973594.1:590-23180 GCA_000404065.3 Pinus taeda
TCCAATACCATGGACCGAAAACCATCGCGTCCAAAAAACATGTGCGAAAATCATGTACAAAACCATAGGTGGGTCTGCCCAACCTAACATAGGGTCCAAAACCGAAATTTTCTAGGGCGCTGCCCCGGACCCCATAAAGTAGGGTTACGGGTACCCCTCAAACCCCCTATTAACTATGTGGAAAGAATATAACACAACCCAAAATTTCTTCCTCTTTTCTTGCCTGGGTTTTTAGCTGATTTTCCTATTATTAATCCCAATGAGGTAACCCCTTTGTTTTCCTGATTGTCATATCCTCTTTTGGCTCCTAGAGCTTTTTGATGTGACTTGTTAAGGAATAGTTGTTGCACCCTATCAACTTCCTCCTGTGGTAGAGAGCTAATTCCCTTGTTGCCTCCTTGTTCTAGAAACTTTTCTAGTTCAAGGTTCCCCCTCTCAAGGATCTCCTATAAGTCTTGGTCCTCTGTGCCACATTCACTTTGAGTCATATCATGGTCTCTTTCTATTTCCATGGTACTCAATGGGTTTGTTTTGTGTTCATTCTGTTCCTGAGTGATCTCCATGCTAATCTCTTTTCCTTTCCCCCTTTCTTCCTGGTCCTTTGGTTTCATTTAAGTTCCCTCCTCTTCTTCTACTTCTTCTAAGATTTCAAAACTATTATGACTTCTTGCTTTGCTTTCACTAGGGTTATTTTGGGTCTTTTTTCCACCTCCTTTCCCTTTTCCTCCCACTTTGATAAAACCTGTGGGGTCTTTCCCTTTGTTGGTTTTCTGGTGTTCCTCCCTTTTATTAAGAGGGCAGTCTCTGAGTAGGTGTCCATGTTCTTTCCATTTGCGACATCTGAATGGTATGTGTTCATAGTCCACTGCCTGAACCCATTCATTGTCATAGACTTCCAGGATGACTTCATCTGGGAGTGCTCCTGATAATTCCATCTCAACACATATGCGGGCAAAGGAAGTATACCTTCCTCGGAGAGTTGCCTCTGAAATCTTTAAAAATGGACCTAATTTATTACCTATAACTTTTAAAGATTCTGCCAGCCAATAATATAAAGGTAAGGAGTATAGTCTGATCCATATTGGGACCGATGTGAATGTTTTTCGCTTCGGAACAAAGTTCATCGTCCATGGTTGCATATAGAGACCAACAGCCACATAAAAGTATGGTCCTCCTTCAAAAAATTTGTCCTTGTCTCTGAAGTTCGTGAATACCACCGTAAAAAAGCCTTTGGATCCAAGATGTATATTCAACTCTCCTTTTGGTTTCCAGCTGTATTTTATTCAAGTGTACAAAGTTTTCTCCATCGGCCAGATTCCCATAAACTTGCAAATTATCGCACAGTTTGTCATATGATCTCTGTGCTCCTGCAGAGCTGGATCATTTAGGTTTACCCTCGGTTTAATATTAGACTTTGGTTTACAGGGCCCCATCTTGGCTTTATTCTCATATCCTTGACTTCTACTTTCTCCTCTTGTCGGACTTCCTCGTGGGTCCCTTCCTTTTCATGGGGTTTGCTGCCCTCTGCCTTTTGGGTGTTAGAAATTTTTGTCTTGTTCTTCGAGGGGTTTTGAGGCTTGTTTATGTTCGTTACTCTGCCTCTGTTTGAAACCACATCACTGTAGGAGGGAGTGGAGCTCCCTCCTCCTTGCCTTTCCATGGTTATCCGCTTACTTCTGTCGCTTCCTATGTTGAACCCTAGTTTTTCTCTCAGAGTTCCCGTAATCCCTGATGCTATATTTTTTTACCCTTCATGTACAAGATGAAACCACCAAATATTTGTTTGCCATCATTATAGTAAATGTAATTAACAATATTTAGTTATTTTATAAATAAATTTCTATTATTGTGTTATATTATTTTTTTATTATATAACTGATTTCAAATTCTAAAATTTTTTCTCTTTTTTAACTTTATTTTTTGAAAAATAATCTTCCCACCTCTTATATTCCTTTTAAATATCTTTAGCCCTTTTAAATCATTCACTCATATGTGTTGTTCCATTCGATTTCAATCTTTTCCAATCACAAGTTGGATCTGGACCTATTGATATTATTAGCATTTACAAATATGTATGGTGATTTTATCTTTCCGTTCTGCAAAGCCAATAACGACGGGCCATATTGTCTGACGCTGTGTCAATGTCTCATTATAATAATTTGATTTGGTAACGCAAATCAGTCCATTGATTTTGGGAGTTAGACTCGAGTTACATCACAATAATTTAAATTACATCCTCGTGGTTATGGTTATGAGACATAGATTGTATTTTATGTCATGCTGCAAAATCTGTTGTTTAGTTATATATAAAATTTGGTAACACATTATTAAATGGATAGGATAGATATGACGCTGATAGTTTTATTCACATGTTAATTTATTGTTAGTTTATTATTTAGGGATGCATGTTGGAGTGTAAGGGAATTATGTATGATTAAATTGTGAAATATATTATTCCAAAAAGTATTGGAGGCAGGTGGTGTATTTGTTTGTTAGTTTAGACCAGAGATGGAATTTGACGGGCAAATTGCCCGTCATGAGCCATTTTACCCGTATTTAACGTTTGAAAAATTGAAATGACCGTCTTTTGTGACGTGCAATAAAGTTTATAAAACGTTGTTTTGGCGGTTTGTATTTTACCCAAAATGTTAGTAAGGCTTTACCTTACCTTGTTGAATAATTAGATATAAGGTTTATCTTAAAATTTCGAGAAAAACATAGAATATCTTAGACTTCAGCTTTATTTAATTTTACTAATAATTACGTGAGACATATGATTGTCTTAGAAATTTACTTATAAGTTTTATTCAACTTTACTAATAATTAACGTAAAATATATGATTGTTTTTGAAATTTACTTATAATTGAAAAAGTCAAAGTTTTTGTTTTATCCAATGTTATTTATAATAGATGCCTTTTCCTTTGATAGGATTTGTGTAGAATTATAGGATTTGCGCAGCCGATTTTGGCAGAATTCTTCCACACTACCTGAGTCACTGAAGGGTTAATTTATTATGAGAACAAGGGCAAAATTTTTAATATAACGTTTCTTGACGGGAAGCATAAGGACCCAAAACGTCAAAAAAAAATTGTATGACGGGTAAAGAGAAATCCAAATTCCTATCCTGGTTTAGACGAAATGTGAAATCGCAAGATGTGAATGAGTTGATAAATTATAAATAAGAAAAGATATGTTAGAAAATAGAAAGAAATAATAATTAATGATTTTTTAATATAAACTTAAATACAATTATTGGGATCATGTTAATTTTTTCGAATCAAATTTAAGGTAGTTAGATGAATCAAAGGTAGTTAGATAATTCAAATAAATTTAACTTAGCCATAAAATTAACTTATCATTGTGTATTTACGGGTTAATAATATATATATTCATAGTTTTTCCATAATAATATAATGTTATATGATCTATTTAAAAATAAAAATGAAGAATGATAAAATTTTGTTTATTCGATTTTTCACAAGAATGTTTAAAGTAAAATATTGATGTATATGTAATTTTGTCAATTTTTATTTATATTTTTATTTAAATATTCATATTTAAAATAATTTAATTTAAAATTCTTTGAATTTATATTAAGTTATAGTTGATTTATGTATAGATCAATATAGATTTATTTAAACAACAAATCAAGATTACACAAACCTTTTTTATATTGCAAAATTTAAAAAATTACACCTTTAAGGATTTCATCTCTCTCCATACATGATTGATCATAGTTAATATGAATCTCTCTCCATATGTAATTTTCCATTTTTAAATTCATAAATGGATTCAACCCATTTGCATTTTTTAATACATAAATGCATTTAACCTCTTGAAAATCCCTTATACTTAGATTGTGTAAACAACATAGCTTAAACATACAATTCCAACAAATATTTGTTAGATTCAAAATGAACCCTTAAAAAAGGGTTAAAATGTAAAAGAATGATACTTGAAAGCTATAACAACAAGTATAGATCCATCTTAACCACCAATCTAGCCAGAGCCGAGAGGGATGAGGGGTCAAATCTCTTGAGGTAAAAACTCTTTTTATAGTGCAAAACTTAAACCCCTTGAAGATAAGGAATAAAATGGCTCAAACTTGTAGCTCCAACTAATATTTGCTCTATTCAACATTAACCCTTAATTAAAGGATAAAAATGTAAAATAATAATACTTGAAATACTAAAAAAAATCAATAATAATAATAATATATTATTCTCATAGTGCAAGTTTCTGTGATTCATGATTTATAAAAATATTTTTCCAGAGCAATCACATGTCAAAATTTTTAGTCAACATAGATAACATATATAATAATTTAGTTAACTTAAAGATTGTGCATTGTCCACACTAAAGAATTTTTATTTTTATTTATTTATTTATTTTTTTTTTTTTACTGATAATGCAAACATAATTAGAGTAGGACTATGTTTTATAATACTTTTAAGTAAAACTAACCAAATATGTATATTTGTTTTTATTTTGATTATAGTCAACATTATTTTTTAATTTAAAGAATATTTATTTTTATTTTAAAAGGTACAAACATCAACTTTATGTTGAGCATGGACTAAATTACACTTCACTCTCATACTAGGTTCTAGAATGAGCCTCTTGTCTCACTAATAATTTAATTTTTCAATTGCTTTATGTAATAGATACATGGTTTTATTATTGTTATTATTTTAAACCATGTGTAAATTGTTGACATTGAAATAGTTTAGTAATTCACCCTCATACTAGGTTCTAGAATGAGCATCTTGGCTCACTAATAATTTAATTTTTCAATTGCTTTATGTAATAAAAACATGGTTTTATTATTATTATTATTATTTTAAACCATGTGTAAATTGTTGACATTTAAAGAGTTTAGTTAACATGAAAATATTTTATTTATGGAAATCACACATCACCCTCATACTGGGCTATAGAATGTGCCTCTCTGCAACCAAGAAAATAGAGAATAAAAAATGTAATCATCATGCAACAATTTATTAAGTTGAAGTTGATTTCTTTATAGACCAAGAAAATAAGAACTACAAATGTATGCATTATGCAAGTATTTATTCATTTGGTAGATGTTGTGTAAATAGTGTGTATATTGTTGCCCACAGGGCGTGGGGCAGGCGGTGGAAGGGTGTTCTGTTAAGGCACTCCATGATGTGAAGGTCACCAGTTCAAAATTGTAACATCCCCATCCCACCATAAGCCATCTTGAGGGTAAAAGGTATTCTTATCATGGATCCGACCACTATAGTCATGTTATATGGGGTCTTAAAATTTCATCATTTATCAAACTCCTCAAAACTAAAGTTTGATACCATCATCACATCTATCTCATTGAGAGCTTTCCAAGGATATAAATTTTTCTGAAAATTAACATCTTGATCAAAAGATACGATTATTTGAAGTCATCCATTAAACTCTTTCCATATCAACATTATGCTACCATGTTGCACCCATGTGACAACCCAACAATAACTGGTACCATTAAAATATTGTTATGTCAACATTATGCTACCACATAGCACCTACATGGCTTCCATGTGGTTACTTCATGGCCACCCAACTATACATGGTAGGTCTGAGTCATCACATCTGACTTGCATAATCCCACTGCGAAATATGTCACCTCACCACATCATGACCCCTAAAAATCCATCCCTTAACCTTGTAATTCCACCATTTTCTGTTATAATGAAATCTTGCCCCTTGGCATGCCACATAACCACACGATCAATGACCCAAGGCGAGACATACATAATCATCATTAATAGATGGGAGGAATTCCTATCTCACCACTTTCAATCTCGATTTGTTACATCATTTCTGTAACATTCGTTGCACCCCCGATGTTTGAAACATAAACGCCCCAATACGGAAGGACTGTCGTCCATTACTAGATTGACTTCTCATCTCTTGATCATTAATCTTGGCCATTTTAGATATTTGCACAAAGCCAACCCCACTGAGTTCCCAAGATGGAAAAATCATTTATTAATTGTCAAGGATATCTCTATCTCACCCTCTTTCAATATTGACCCTTGCTTATCCTGCTCTACCACAATCTTCCCGTGGTCCCAAGACATTGAGGGCTGAGATGAAATCATCCTAACATCATTCCCTCCACATGGCCTCTTCTGGGAGCGCCACGTGTGACTCATTTATATGCCTTCTAACCCTCTAATATGGAATATTCTGGTTTCCATGTGGCATGCCATTATGGTTCCATGTTAGCCTTTATCCATGTCACCTTACCACTTGGCTTAGTTCCCGCTGGTCCCATCCCTTGGTGCAAAAACCATAATTTCACGTTATAATGATTTGGCCCCTTTTTACACTTTCTAGCCTTAATATATTTGGGTGCCACCACACAACCCTGAGGCCTAAGACGGGAATCTCATGCATAACTTATCAAGGAAATCTCTATCTGGGCCTCTATCTCTCAACGTCGCACTTGTGCACACCTCTAAGGACTCCCCTGAAGTACCAAAATGGGGATTAATTCAAGTTAACACCCAGTAACATTGTCATCTTAGCCCCCATTTCTTGCTCTGTTACATGATGTACACCTCTTAGGGATCCCCGAGGTCCTGAGATGTGGATTTCATTACGTCAAGTTTCTTTGTCTTGGCTCCCCTCCTCCCTAGACACTTAGTCGAATTCATGCGCTACTCCCTCCTAAGCTTGAGGCATACACACAAACACATGCACAAAATACATGGACGTCGTGACACTTAACCCACTCGGCTATCCCTCCTGAGGTTATATATATCTATATATTATATCTATACTATATATATATATATATATATATATATATATATATATTATATATATATATATATATATATATATATATATATATATTATATATATATATATTATATGAACACATATGCGAGCCTTTTCCGAGGACTCTAGGCACTTGGAAACTCCTATCTCTCCTGAGATTTCAGGTAGTATGTATATATATAACATATGGACAGGGACACCCTTGACGAACTGTTATAGAGGCCTACTATTACAACTCAAGAGTTCAATCAACAACAAAGATTTACACATCTCCTAAGCCAGGAAGTTAAATTGGATGCAAGCTCATAAATAAAGCACGAGAATTAATAATTCCTCCACAATCACAGGAAAAGTTCTCCACATTTTCCATTCAAGAAATAAACATTCCTTAACCATTACATAGGAAATAAACATTCATGTTTATCAACATATGCATCTTTATAAAAATACAATGAACATTTACATAACATTCGTAGACATAGGAGTTCAAATAAAACACTTATATTATAATAAGAGGTCTAGAAATTGATATTGGGACTTCAACTCTCGACCCAACCTTAAATTGACTACACGATGAGCTTTCTTATGATCAATCACCCTTGAGCCAGATTCAAAGCTTGAAGAAGTAGTTTTCTTAGGAATTTCCAACCATTTCTCACATATAGTGAATAGAGACCATTTATCTGGTGTTATCAACATCTCCCAACCATTACACCACATAGGTCTTTATCTAGGAAAGACAAATGTAGAGGTTCTCATGGAGCAGAAAGAGTCTCAGTTCAATCCTGGATAGAGATTTACATAAATAGAAGGGAGACTTATCAATTATGTTACCACTGTAGAAGTAAGAGCACACCTGCCCAATGACTTCTCAATGGTGCTACACTAATGATCTCAACCCCAGACTACATCAAGTGTGATAAGCCCATACAGTCCTGGAGTGCCTCAATCTATGACCAATTCTCAACTAGTTAGTTTCCTAGTGGGTTTATCAACCTCGGAAGCAAGCTACTGCTCTGTGATTCTCAACTAACAAGTTCTATCAAGTTTATCAATTTGGCTACCATGAGAGTGACCTTTTCCCTGTAAAATATCCCTAGCATTCTGCTTTTCCTTCTTACATGAGTTCCTTTTTTTGCCTTCCACCTACCTGCCATCACAACTCCTCTTTCTTTAATGTTTTTGTACTTTAATTTGTAGGTTGACCCCAAGAGCCAGAGGAAGAGAAGCACATACACTTCCTCTTATTCATAATGCATAGGTCAAATCCATTTAAATCCCACCATTCATCCCCATGACTATCAGTAAATAACCAAATTCCCCCAATTTCCTAAGCAACCCCCTCCCTAAAGCTTTGAAAATTTGTGTCCCATCTCTCAACCATTTAATTGTGCATATATTTTTATATTTTAATTATAACAATATTCACAAATATTAAAAAGAGTGGATTTTCCAAAAAAGGGTTATCATAGACCCCATCTCCTTGAAGGAACATTGTCCTCAGTGTTCTATACCCGAACAAAATTACAAACATGATTTAAATCAAATATAAATATTGTTGTGATTTTTATGTACTCTTCTCTATACAAAAGTTTACAAGTTATTTACATTTGCTTAACTAGCAAACCAAAATGTGTATGTTGTCTGCATTTGATTAACCATCTCTCGTCTGGCTTCCTTGGGCCCAAAGTGCCTCCACTACACTTTGACTTGCTCGATGAATCGATTCTAGAGCGTGAACTGCCTTCTATCTAGGATACATAGAGGTTTTGGTTGGAACTCTCCCTTTGGTTATACCTATAATGCATACCAATCAATCACATGATTAACATCCTATACATATTTCTAGAGCAAAGAAACATGGAAAGCATTATGAATTTTAATTGTTTGTGGAAAGGCTAGATTATATTCCATTGGCCCTATCCTTTTAAGCACTTGAAATGGCTGACAAAACCGTGGTGCCAATTTAGCACATGACATAATTTTTAGGGAACTTCTCTTGGGTTGAATATGTAGGTAGACATGCTCCCCTACTTTAAATTCCTTATGCACTCTATGTTGGTTTGAATAGCTCTTTTGTCTTTCTTGGGAAACCTTTAAATTATGTTTGATGGTCACCACTTTTTGCTCCACTTCTCTAAGCATATTATGCCCAATGAGGACCTTGTTCACTGGATCACCCTAGTTGATAAGATTATTGCACCTTCTCCCATAAAGAGCCTCAAATCAACTCATTTTCAAGGACTTCTAGTAACCATTGTTGTAGGAAAACTCTATAAGTAGAAGAAACTCCTCCCACTTCCTTGGTTGGTGCATGACATACATCCTAAGCATGTATTCCAACATTATATTTATCCTAGTATTCCCATCTGTTTGTGGATGGTATGATGTGCTAAGTTCCAAATCTATCCCTAGGCTAGCAAAAAATTCCTACCAAAACTTCGAAGTAAAATTTGCATCTTGGTCCAAGATAATTTTCTTAGGTTCCCCATGCAACCTCATGATTTTTTTTTATAAATAATTTAACCACATCACTTACTGTATAAGTAAATAACCACAAAGTGAGCTTCCTTGCTTAATTTTTCAACCACAACCATGATGGAATTATTTTGCTTGGTTGTCTTCGGCATACATGTGATAAAATACATGGATATTACTTCCCATTTCCATTCTAGAATGGGTATCAATTGCAATAATCCCGTAGTATATTTGAATTCATCCTTTCTAGAATTCTATGCACTTAGAAATAAATTCAGCCACGTCCCTTTTCAAACTAGGTCAATAGTATGACCTCTTAATAGTTGTCATCAAATTTTGATATCCTGGGCTCGAATAAGGATATTTATGAAACTCATTTAACACAAGCCTCTTCGAGTTGCTTTCATAAGGGATATATATTCAGACCTTAAATCATAACAATATTTCCTATGGTAAGTAGAAATTATTATTTCTCTTGCTCTCGAGCTCTTGCTACAAAGCCTCTTTTAAATACTCATATTTATTATCTTGTTGAGAAATCGCTTTAATATGTTCTCGCATATTTGTTTCATATGAACTTATTGATACCATATGAGATAGTTGTCACCTATTGTTGAGTCCATCATTAATTTTTTTCTCCTTTCCTTTGATATATTTGATTTCAAAATAATTTTACTAATTATGGCCAACCATCTAGCCTACCTGACATTTAGTTTAGGTTGAAAAAATAAATACTTTAGCCCTCCATGATCATTCATCAAGGTGAATTTCCTTCCAAGGAGATAATGTGTCCACATCTTTAATGCATGAATAATTTCCACCAATTCTAAATCACGTGTCATATAATTTTGCTTATGCTGACTCATAGAATACCACTTGGCCATCATGCATCAAGACTCCTCTGAGTCCTTCCTTGTAGGAATCTGTGCATACTATAAATTCTTCATTTAGGTATATTTTTCTCAGCACTTGTGCATGAGTTAACAAATAGTTAATATACTAAAAAATTGTAGCACATTCATCTTTCTAGTTAAGCTTACACCCTTTTTTTGTAAGGCTATGATTGGCTAACCTAGCTTGGAGTAATTTCTGATAAGTCCCTTGTAGTAACTTGCAAGCCCCATAAATGATCTAATTTTAGCTACATTTCTCGGTGTAGGCTAGTCCATGATTTCTTTAACTTTATCTATTTCAACTACCACACCATCCTTTGAGATAATATGTCCAAAATACTGAATTTGGGACTGAAAGAACTCACACTTGCCAATCTTTGCATAGCATTTGTGCTCCCTCAATAGTTGTATCACTGTAGCTAAGTGTTCTTCATGCTCCTCCTTGGTTTTTGAATAAACCAAGATGTCATCAACGAACACCAACACAAACTTGTCCAAATATGGACCAAGCACATTATTCATGAGACTCATAAAAGTAGCAAGTGCATTGGTAAGCCCAAAGGGCACAACCAAAAATTCATAACTATACCTCGTCCTAAATGTTGTCTTATATTAAATGTACTCATCCTTAATATGCACCTAGTGATACCTAAACCTCAATTCATTCTTTGAAAATATTGTTCCGCTTCACAATTAATAAAGAAATCATTGATTCACGGCAAGGGGTATCTATTATTGATGGTGGCTTTGTTAAGTTGTCTATATTCTATGCATTACTTGAGTGTTCCATACTTTTTATTTACAATCAAGATCAATGATCCCCAAGGCGACACACTCAACCTAATGTATCCTTTTTCCAACATTTCCCTGAGATATAACTTCATCTCATTAATTCTGGAATGCTCATTTGATAGGGGGCCTTGGATGCTGGAGTTATTCCAGGTAGAATATCTATGGAGAAATCCACTTCTATGTCTAGTGGTAGTCCTGGAATTTCCTTAGGAAAAACATCTTTCAATTGTTTCAGGATTGGATGTTCCAATAAATCACTACGAACCTCAATTTCGGATTTGTTGCTAATTTGGAAAACAAGTATCTTTTAACTATTTCGGTAACTCATTTTGGCTTGCATTTTTGTTATTAATCAGATTGGTATTGGATTCAACTTTCCTCACAACACCATTATTTATCCATACTTGTTGAGGAATTCTATTAACTTTTCAAAACAATCAACTTCGATCTTGTGAAGGGCCAACCAATCCATCCCTAATAGTGCATCATGTGCACCCAATGATAGTATATTGAAGTTTACAGTTGTAGGCCTCAAACGGGCATGATTTGACTATGTTTTCCATTTGTCTTCTTGTCCCTATGGCTAATTTAACTAGCCAAGGTTCTTGGTGCGCTTCCTTGGTCAAGGAACATGTTTCGAAAATTGTTGGACTAATATAACTAAAATTCGATCCAGATTCAATTATAACATAGATATTTTTAATGTAAATCTTATCTTCCATCTCAATAATTGATGCCTAGTGGTTGAATTTCATATTCTCCATAACAACATAGATTCTAGGCATGTTTTAAGTTGCATCCCAAACTATCTTAGCTTCCTATCTACTATACAACCTTCAGCCAGCATCCTTGCATTGGGGATAATCTCTTTGTAAATGGTATCCTCTACATTGCCATCATACCATGGGTTTCCTCCAAGGTCCATTCGCTTATTCTCCAATAGCTTTAGAGGAGTGTTCGGAATCAATAATAGTGACAAGCATTGCACTTCTACGTAACTAGTGACCCATAAATTTCTACCCTTTTCCTTTATAGTCGTGATTTCCCTTCGATTTCTAGTCAACCCTGTACTCAGATCTATGCTTAGACTATTCATAACAATGCTTCAGCTTCTTGATTGTGTCCTCAAGAGTCCATGGTTTGTCAAACTTGATTATGTCTTTGAATGATTATGGAAGCCCACTAATAAACCTTTGAGTTTGTGCCTTTTCATCCCTAAGATAGTAGCACATATCTTAGTAATTCTAGAAATTTTATGGTGTATTCTTCATCTAATAGCTTCCCCATCCTGATTTCATCGAACTCCTTCACTTTGCTATCATACAGTACCTCTCAGATAGGTACTTATCTTCAAAGTATCTCTCAAATCTCCTTTAGGAAAGCTCTTCTTCTTGAAGATCCTTGAAATTCCTTAAGTCTTCCCACCAGATATCAACTTTTCCCATTAGGTTGAAGGTGGATACACTTGATTTCATATTTTTAGGGTAGTTATGAACTCTAAAAAGCTCCTTCATCCCTAGAATTGATGCCTCCACTTCTTCTTCCTTCTTCACCTATCCATCAAATGTAGGAGGATTTTCCTTCTTGAATTCTTCTAGCATGAAGTCCTCCCCTTTCCTTATTTTTGGATAGTGTCTTTTTGTTATAGCATTAGGAAACTATTCAAGGCTTCTTTTTCTCCTTTCTGGGGTATTCAGAGGAGTTCCACCCCTCAATTTTTCTTTACTTCTTTCTCAATGACTTTTATTGGATATGTTTCCTTATGCACCATCAATCCTCATCTTTTTCCTTCCTTACTCTTAAGAACTCTGCTCGAACTTGTAGTTCGCTCCCAATTCTTGTTGATTTTGTCTCTACAAATATGATAAACTTCGTAGTAGGACAACATTTACTTTACGTTGTTTCTTTTGAGCTCTCACAATCCTCTCATTATTAGCCTTACAACTTCCTATCTTTGCCTTCAAACTTCTTAGTGTATCCATCCAATCAGGAGAATCCACCTCTTCTCTCTTCTCAACTAATGCTTCCTCGTGCCCATGCCATGACTTGTTAGCGTTATACTATTCCATCTTGATGCTCAATCCCTTTTCTCTTTTGCTATTCCCTTAGTGTCTTCTTATGTGCTATCATACACACATATTTGTTATCCCAATCAATAATATCGATATGCATTCATCATTACCTTAGAAATCATTCCATAAACACATGGCTATGAGGCTATTTGAAATATCAAATTCCAAGTTAGTACATTTTTCAAAGAAATACTACAATCAACATGTAATCTATGGTTCAACTATTATAAACGTCACACAACAACATTCATGATTAGAGACTATACTGTATAATAGGTCATAACACATCATCACACAAGGTTAAAGCCCATAGGTTGCCTCCAAAGGCCCAATGTCGAGACTTTGCTCTAGTACCACTTTGTAACACCCCCATCACCCCAGAATCCATCCTGAAGGTAGAAGAAGGTATTATTATCAAAGACCCAACCTCCATAGCCCTATCATGGAAATGGGGTCTTAAAATTTCATCATTGATCGAACTCTTTGAAACTAAAATTTGTTACCACCATTGTATACATATCATCGTGAGCTCTATGAAAATATAAAATTTTCCAAAAAATGGCATTCGGATCACAAGATACGTCCATTTGAAGTCGGTCATTAAAATCTTGCCATGTCGACATTGTGTCACCACATGGCACCCATGTGGCTTCCACATGACAACCCAACCATACCTAGTACCATTAAACTCTTTCCATGTCAACATTGTGCTACTACATGGCTTCCACATGGCAACCCCACCATACCTGGTAGGTTCAAGTCAATGCAACCTACTTGTAGCATACCAATGTAAGATGCCTTCATGGCATATGCCACCTCACCACATCACAAATCCTACTGATCCATCCCCTAACCTTGTAATTCCACCATGGAAAATTTTAGGGGCTAATATTCACAAAGGGGCTAATTTTCCATTGTTTCTCCAAAAAATGATTTGCCAATTTCCATTTTTTTTTCTAAAAACGATTCACACAAATTTTATAGTATAAAAATATTTTACCTTAAAAATTGCCAAAATTGTACAAAGACTATATATATAACTATTAGAAGTTTGCATGTTTTTACAAATATATCAACAAACATTTTATAATTTGCAATTTGGGGACTAGTAAGATTCGCCAAGGTTTCTAAAATTTAAGACAAATTTCCATCCTTAAAATGTTCCCTGAATTCCACCATTTTTCATTATAAACAATTATTTCCCCTTTACTTCATCCCTTGGCACACTGTGAAACCACATGGTAAATCACTTGAGGTGAGATAAACTTCATTGTCGTTAATGGATGAGAGGACTTTCGGTCTCACTCCCTTTCAATCTTGTCTTGTTCTCTCACTACCATAACATTCCTTGCACCTCCAATGTTTGAAACCCTGAGGACCTGAGATGGAAGGATTGTCGTCTATTTTCGGACTCAATTCCCATCTCTCAGTCATTAATCTCGACCTTTTTCAAGAATTTCACACAGATAACCCCATCGAGGTCCCGAGATAGAAAAAATATATGCTAACTGTGAAGGATATCTCTCTCTCACCCTTTGTTGACCTCAACTCTTATTTATCATGCTCTACCACTATCCTCCTAAGGTCTTGAGACCTCGAGGGTTGAGATGACGTCATCTTAATGTCATTCCCTCCATGTGGCCTCTTCTAGGAGAGTGACATGTCACTAATTTATGGGCCTCTTAACCCACTAATATGGCCTATTTTGGCTACGACATGGCATTCCACTATGGTGTCGTGTCAATCTATGTCCATATCACCTTGCCACCTACCCTATGTCCCATTGGTCTTAGACATTGGTGAAAAAACTAGAATTTCGCGTTATAATGATTTGGCCCCATTTTCATGGTTTTTGGCCTTAAGCCCTCCATCCTTCGACTTCCACCATTAATTGTGTTTGGGTGCCACCACACAACCATAAGGCCCGAGATGTGAATTCCATATATAAATTGTCAGGGAAATCTGCTTCTATCTCTCACCGTCATGCATGTGCGCACCTCTAAGGACTCCCTGATGTCCCGAGACAGGGATTCATTCACATTGACAATCAATAACATTGTTTTTTTTGGCCCCATTTCTTTCCCTTTCGTACGATGTGGACCTCTGAGGGATCCCCAAGGTTTGAGACCTCGAGGTATTGAGATGAGAATTTTATTATGTTAATTTCCAAGAAAGTTTCTCCATCTCAACTCCTCTCCTCCCTAAACACTTAGTCAAATCCATGCGTAACTCCCTCTTGAGCTTGAGGCATATATACTATATATGTGTGTGTGCATATGTATACAATACGGGGATGCCATGACACAACCGAATTGACTATTTCGAATGTATATGTGAACCTTCATTGAGGACTCTCAGTGCTTGGAAACATCTATTTCTCCTAAGTTTTGTGGTTGTGTCTGTGTGTCTATATATATGCGCAGGGACGCCCTTGACGACCTACTGTAAAGGCCTGCTATTACAACTAAATAGTTCAATCAATTTACTCATCCCCCGGGTCAGGAAGTTAAACAAGATTTAAGCTCATAAATAAAATAAAGGAATTAATCATTCCTTGACAATAACATCGGAAATAGGTACTCCAAATTTTCCATTAAGGAAATGAACATTCCTCAACCATTATATAGGAAATCAACATTTCTATTTATCAACATATACATCTTAACAATACGATGAACATTTACATAACATTCACAAACATAAGATTTCAGATAAAAACTTTCTTATAATGAGAGGCATGGAGATTGAGATTGGGAATTCAACTCTCAACCCAACCTTAGATTGAATACACTATGAAATTTCTTACAATCAATCACCCCCCAACCAAATTCAAAGCTTGAGGAGGTATTTTGCTTAGGAATTTAACCATCACTCATGTCCAATGAACAAAGACCATTTCTCAGGTGTTCTCAATGGCTCCCACCCACTACGACGCAAAGGATTTTATCTAAGAATGACAAATGCAGAGGTTCTTGCAAAGCACAAAGAGTCTCAGTTCAATCCTGGATAGAGATTTACATAAATAGAAGGGATACTTATTAGTTGTGTTACCACCGTAGATGTAAGAGCACACCTGCCCAACAACTTGTTAGCGGTGCTACACCCATGTTCTTAACCACAGGCTACACCAAGTGTTATCATCCCATCTAGTCCTGAAGTGCATCAATGTACCAATAGTTCTTAATCAACTAGTTTCCTAGTGGGTTTATCAACCCTAAAAGGAAGTCATTGCTATGTCATTCTATTGTAGTGGCTACAACCACCCTCCAAAATTTTGCCTTAGCTTTGTTTTGGAGCCTCCCTATCAACCATCCTAGCAACATGTCTTGTACTATCAAGTACATAGGCTTCATTGGTTTTTCAGTAGCTTGCCAACCTGTTCATGTTAGTTTTCTTCACTCCCCTCACAGGTTGCCGCTCCAGACTTGGGCTAGTTGCTGGCTAAGTAGCTCCCTCAAAAAATTGCATAATACTGGAGGGTAACCAGCCTTCCCTCCAGAAATTGCGCAAATCTACTAGGCTCAGAATTGCACAATGCAGTTAGACAGTCTTCCTTGGGAAAATAGCGTAATCTGTCTTAGCACTGTAGCTTAGTCCAGAAATTGTGAAAATTAGTTGGGCAGACTACTGAGCTCCAAAATTGTGCAAAGTAGTTAGAAAAGGCTTCCTTGGAAAAATTGCGCAATCTGGCTAGCATTGCAGCTCAGCCTAGAAATTACGTAATTCTAGGTAGCAGTCACCTGCTCCTCCCAGAAATTGTACAATCTCTCTGGGATAGCCAGCCTAGCTCCTCCCAGAAATTGCGTAATTCTAGGCAGCAGTCACCTTCTCCTCCAAAAAACTATGCAATCCCTCTGGGACAACCAACCTAGTTCCTCTCAAAAATTGCTCAAATCCCTCTTTGAGTCAAGCAAGTTATCGCATGTGCCTTCAGGTTGACTGGTTCCTTCCAGGGCCAAGAAGAATTCATTAGCCGCTGGAGGTTTCATGTAAAACTCATTTTAGAAACCTCTCGCTAAGTGTCGCTTTTTCCTAGATTTGTTGCATGTGCATCATAACCTCGATCTTATCAATACTCATGAACCGGACACTGTAGAGTTCATTCCTCACATCGACCTTGCAACTTTGACATCCGACATTACATCTAGGAGTCTTCGGCACTTTCAGCTTAGCTTTTTCAGGGTAAGTCTACTTTTCATGTCTTGCACTGTGTTTCTATCGTTTTTTGTGTTTCTCTTTGTGTGAGCATTTTCTTCTTGATTTCAATGAGTGTTTGTTGTCGTTTTGATGTATGTTAGCTTATAGAAGCACCGTTTCAGTTTTCATTCGCATCTCAATATTGTCACATGCATGACATTGTTTTTGCATCAACAGTCACTATTGAGAAGACCGTTTCACACACATGCATGTTTTCCTGTTTTCTAAATCCTGAATTTGCTATTTGCATGCATGGTGAGTGCCTTAGCTTGGAGCTTTCCTTTCCCGGCTAACATTGTGCATTTCTGGAAGTGAAGGCTCTACCTTCCCTCCAGAAATTGTGTAAGTCTGGCCCATCATCGACCTCCAGTTTTTCATTGCACAATTCTCGGAGGCAGTGCCTTGCTAACCCCAAAAACTACGCAAAGAAGTTTGTTGGTTTGCATGTCACTGTTGACTGAAATTGTGCATTGCGCAGTTTCAGTCCTCAGTAGGCTGGGATGGATTGTGCATCGTGCAGTTCCAATACTCAGTTAGCCTCCTGACAACCCAGACTGTGGCTTATGCAGTTTTGGCAGTGAGTCTCCCAGCTTCCCGGTGAAAATTGTGTAATCTTCACAGACAGTCACATAGGTATGTTGCATGTTAGCCCTTCAACTTGTTTTGGTTTTCGATTGACATATTGCTTGTCATGAATGTTGCTATGTCTCTAGGTATCACAAGTGTTCATCTGCCGCTCAGCAGCACAGGTACGATAACTTTGAAGAGAGCAGAGTTGAAGACACCGTTCAGAGCACAACTGGGGATGCAGTTGATCAAGTGTCTATGAACTTTCCTATCTATGAAGACATCAAGTTGTTAACGGACAAGGATATCAAGATGAAATGGCAATGCCATCACAGCAAGCAGCACCGTCAGTAGCAATAGAAGGTAGCACACCTACGTGTAACAAATGTAAGGGGAAGGTTGTTGACTGCGCAGAGGTGGAGTAAAGTTGCAAGTTCAAGCAAATCCACTTGTGATGCAAGCAACTTTGGAGACTGAGGCTATGAGCCAACGATGTGACAAGAGGATCACACGAACGTAGAGAGAGAAACAGAGAAGAGGTTTCAGGTGCTGAAGCGACAACTCAAGGAAGAACAAGAGTTGCATAGATGAGAGACGGAGTTGCAACAGGAATAGGTACAACAGGAGGCACAACATCCACAAATTGATGAAACTGCGCCCATACAAGTTATAGACCCACCCAATAGCTGGCATGAAGCAGATAGGGTGAGCAGTGTTGTCAATCACATGAAGGGGTGTTCAAGAGCATGGATGCCATTGCGTGCACGCATGCGATCCCACCCATTTGGCACACTCACTAAGGCGAAGAGAAGAAGCAAGTTTGAATGGAGCTAAACATGTATTTCGACAAGTTGATGCACATGGTCACCATCACACACTTGGAGATCAACACAGGCACTATGCATTAGTATGTTTCTGGTCTAGCTGCACTCAAGACGGTGATGTGCATATTATCAGACGAGTTTGATAGAGGAGCCATATCAGTGTACCTGGATGCAATGGAGGCAAGAGTTCGTTTTCAGCAAGATGTCACCATTGAGTGCACGGACACCATCATGGACAACCAAGCTTGGCATCAGTTCGCCTCTGTCGATCATCGTAAGGATGTCAAAGAGTTGGTCTCACCACAACTTTCCGAGTGTTAGTGATAGCTTGCATGGATTGCTCAAGCCTATTTTGTCTCACATGGGTACATGTGCAAATTAGATATAACATCTTGTAAAGTGGAAGTCAAAGTGTCGATAGCGGAATGTAATAGTCGTAAAGTAGTCGAAGAGTCATGAGGGTAGGTGAACAATCACAAAGGGGGATGTCAAGGGTCACCCCATCCTTTTCTATTTATAGTACCTCATAACTCATTGTAGAGGTTTTTGGTCAGCAAAGCTTCCGATAGGAGTGTCTTAGAGAAAGTTTTGAGAGTATTGTAATGAGTCTTGGCTTCTCCACTATGTAGAGTTAGTATATCTCTTTGGAGGAGCAGACGACAGTGACCGTAACATTATCTATCGAGACTAGTGGTTGGTCATGGTTGTATTGTATGAATGGAACTTTCACTTCTTAATATAATAGAGCCAACACGTTTCATTCACATGTTGTTATTGTATTTCAACTATCTTGTTTACTCTAATGATATATGTATATGTTTGCTTATGCATGCATGTATGGACTCTTTCTGTATAAGTATATATGAATCTTACTGAGATGTGTTATTGGTTTAAACATCACTTTGGATTGTTAGCTTACTTGCTTTCCAGTTTTTGATTCATCTTCGCTTGTGTGTTCCCTTCCAAGCTGCGTGCTTCCACATGTTTCCAAGGGGTGCACTCACCTCACTTTCCGTGTGTTAGAACCGTTCATACACCTTCCTTGGCTTGTTGCGCATGTCATGCTCTTGCTACCAATAGGGACATCTTACTTGCCTCTGCGCGCAACCGCGGTCAAGACGACACCGTATGACCCACTACTAGGACTCCTACACCAAACACTCTAAGGTCTAGTTGGGACTTCTTACCAGGGAGATCCCCTAACATGTTGGCGGATCCAGCATTGTCAACACATTCTCAACTAGCAAGCCCTCTTGAGTTTATCATCTTGACTACCACAAGAGTGATCTATTCCATATGAACTCATACTAACGTTCCCCTTCGCTTGCCTGTGTGAGTTCCTTCTTTTATTTTCCATTGTTGCCTACCTACCACCACAACTCCTCTTTCTTTAATTTTTTCGTCCTTTTGTTTGTAGAATGCCCATAGTAGGAGTATGGGCTTGTCTTCCCTATTGGGGAAGCCCATACACTTTCTTTACTTCATAAATGTGTAGGTCAGCTTCATTTAAAGACTACCAGTCATCCTCATGATTGTCATTAAATAACCAGCTTCCTCTATTTTCTTAAGCAACCTCCTCCCCGAAACTCTAAAATTTGTGTCCCATGTATCAACCATTTAATTGTGCTTATATTTTTGTAATTTAATCACAATAATATTTACAAATATTTCTAAGAGAAGATTTTCCAAAAAAAGTTGTCACAAAAACTCCATGGGCAAAAATCTAGCCATGCTAAGAGTTAGTGTGTTTGAGGCCTAGTAGAATCCCTAGATGGTTTTAACAACTTAGATACCCCTAAATCAAGATGACTCAAACAATATATTGAGTATGCCAATCATCTCAAAACTCACATAACCTAACTAAAAACTAATATATTATATAATTAAAAACATATAGTTTTTTAATTATTATTAACTTATTAGTTAAAAAAATAATTGTAATTAAATTTCATAACAATAATAATAATAATAATTATTATTAAATTAAATATTAAATAAACACATAATTCTCTTATTTTCGACTTCACAAACTCTATATAGTCTATAAAAATACTCTTAGATAATATTATAAATATTTAGTCTAATTCACAATCTCATATAGTCTATAAAAATTACTCTCAATATCCAAACCTATGAGTATATATTTTTTAATAGAATTATATAAATAAATATATATATATTAAAATAAAATAATATTATTCTTTATCATTTATATCATAAAATATTAATATTAAATATTTCATAATTCAAAAGGGAAATTAACTTCTAGGCTTTATCACCGCATTGAACTTCTTTTTGGAGGTTTCTGAATCATCACATTTATTTAATGTTATGAATATATTATTTTTAATAATTAGGAAATGATTAAAGTTCAAGAAGAGAAATTAACTCCAACCTTTAGCATTGAACTTTTATCTTTTTGGCAGGTGTTGAATCTCACATTTATTAATAACTATGAATATATTATTTTTTATTAAAATAAAAACATGACCTTTCTTTCTGAATATGAATTTAAAAACTAAAATTTTGCCTCCTTTATCTAGTATAGATAACATAGAAAACCTATATCATAATTTTACTACAACCCTCTCATATTCTATTAAAAAGTTCTCAATTGAAGTCTCAAATAATAAAAGAAATAGCAAAACCAATCCTTGGTATGACAAAGATTGTAAAAATGCGAAGAGAGCAATTAAGGAAGCTGTTGATGATTCTCTTAAAATGGACAAGATAAGAATATACAAAGCCCTAATTAAAAGGAAAAAGAGGCAGTACACTCGTCAAACACAGGAGTATCTCTTACACCTCTCTAAGGTAGCTCCTAAGAAATTTTGGAGGCAAATTCTGACTAGGAAGACTAAGGATAATAATAAAATTGCTCTTCACGATTGGAATTCTTATCTTAAAAAGCTTTATGAATCTCCTAATGTCACGGATAATTTGGAAACCTTGCTCACAACGAAAGAAGTTTTCTCTTTAGAAGACGTTAAGTTTGGGGTTAATCGCCTTGCTAATGGGAAAGCTAAGGACATTGAAGGTTACCAGGCGGAAATCTTAAAAATTGGAGGTCCTGTCCTCATCCCCCACATCCACAAGCTTTTCAATCAAGCAATCAAGCAAGGGTTCCCTAAACTTGGACTGAGAGCCTCATTATCCCTATTTTTAAAGTGGGGATACAAATAACCCCTCTAATTATCAAACAATTATGATTAGCTCTCTCTTAGCCAAGTTATATGGTAGTATTTTGGAAAAGAAGTTAAGCATATGGCTTGAAAGTGAAGGTAAGCGGGCTAAAGGCCAGGCAGGTTTCAGAAGGCATCACTCAACAACAGACCACCTTGTTACGCTAAGGATCATTGCGGAGGAATGTCGTAATGATAAATCCAATTTATTTTGCTGCTTTGTAGACTTTAGAAAGGCTTTCGATACGGTTCCTAGATATAACCTTTGGAAGAGGTTAGAAGAGCTAAAGGTCCCTCTTGAGTTAAGAGCTACTGCTATAAGGCTTTACGAGAATGTAATTGCCAAGCTAAAGAACAATGAGGGGTGGTCAAAAGATATTAAGTGTAACATCGGAGTTAAACAAGGTTGCCCCCTCTCCCCTACTCTATTCGGCATTTACATCGATAAGCTCGAAGGTTATCTAGAAGAAGAAGGATGTGGTGGCACAATCTTAGGTGGGATAGTCATTATCCTTCTTCTCTATGCTGACGATATTGTTCTTTTGGCAAGGTGCCCTTCTGATCTTGATAAGCAACTCAAGCTTCTTAAGGATTTCTGCTCTACCATGGGTATGACTGTTAACACAGACAAAAAAAAAGTTATGATTATCAAATCTAAGAAGGACACTTGCACTAATTTTACATATGACAATAATAACTTGGAGGAAGTGTATTCTTACAAGTACCTAGGAATTGATATCCATCACAAGCTTAACTGGAACCATAGCATTGAGAAAAGGATCA
>APFE030973594.1:39510-57700 GCA_000404065.3 Pinus taeda
TTCAAAATTATAGTTTTAAACTTAAACATTTGCTTATTGTATATTCAAATTACATTACATTTTTTTCAAAAATTTTCTCCAATAACTAGTCAATCCAAAGCTTTTCTCCAATAACTTGTTCATTTCTCCAATAACTGGTCAATCCAAAGCTTTTCTCCAATAACTTGTTCATTTCTCCAATAACTGGTCAATCCAAAGCTTTTCTCCAATAACTTGTTCAAAGAATTCTTGATCCTTTTAATGACTCATGAAATGAATCAACTTTACCTATAGTCAAAATTACCAATCAAATTTGAAAACGTTTTGAACTAGAAATTATAAGCATTCTAGATACTTTTACAAATCCCTTCACAAATTGCTCAATCTTTAGGGTGGGGTAAATGGATCATCATCTAGATTTATGGAGGGAGTGAAGATCGTTGTTGTTAAATGGAGGAACAATCTATATAATTAATAAGTAAAATAAAATTATTGTTTTAAGTTGGAGGGAACCACATTATAAATCAAATAAATTTTCTTTTTCTTTTTCAAGTTATGTGCAAAGTAAGTAAAATAAAGTTATTGTTTTAAGTTGGAGAGAACCTCATTATAAATCAAATAAATTTTCAAACTTTGGAGGATACTAAGAAAAGGAGATGAAGAGGGAAAGCTAAACACAAATGGAAAAAAAAAAAGGTGGGAAAAATGTAATCTAATGAGAGAAAAACTTAAGGCAAATGCAATAATGTTTGTTTTATTTATTGATTTATTAAAGTATGTTTTTTTCATTTATTTTATGTAAACTCTAATAAAATTTTTTATAATAATAAGAATTGTAAATTTTTAATATGAAATTAATTTTTTTTAAATATTTTAATTAATTTTGAAATAATTAAATAAATTTATATATTTAAAATATAATTTAAGTAAAATAAAATGGAAAAATAAAACAATGCAATAATAATTAGGTACTGGGAAACTATTCTCAACTCAAACTAATAATAACTTTTTATCACATTCTCTACTTAAAAGATAAATCTTCCACCAAAATCTAAAAAACAATGCTCTGCTCTCACATTAACAACAACATTATATAAAATTATTAACTTTGGAAATAGATCTTTCACTTTGACCAAATTTATGATAAGGAAAAAAGTAGACTTTCAATTAACCATATAATGATTTAGTTGGTCAACTCACCTGAAAGCTATAATTATAATTTTGTTCGTTTAATAAGAAGTTACACATTGTAATTACCAAGGAGGCCATTAGCGTGCCATGAATCCAAGTTTCCACCACCATGACATTGGCATGGGACACAACATTCAAAGTATTGCACTTCAAGAACACAACAAGTGGCAGTGGTGGAAATGGGTGTATTATCCTGCATGTAGGAATGTCCAACACCTCACTCTGAAGGATATACCACCACTTGCCCTTTGAAGGATATAAGACCACTTGCTCTTTTCTCAAGTACTAGTCTTTCTACTACCCGACTCTCCAACCATGTTCTCACACAATTCCAACCTTACTACCTGACTCTCCAACCATGTTCTCACACAATTCCGACCTAATTCCCTGGGTTCAACCATCTCATTACCTGCTCCTTCGAAGATATCGAATTCATAGGTGATTCATCTGAAAAACAACACACCAGATTAAGTCTCTCGGCCAACCGTGAGGTCAGCCATGGTGGCAATTATGATATGGATTCTACATATCTAAACTTGATTACAACCCTGAAGAGTAATGTGGAAATAATCCGAACTAAATTACAGCATAACAAAATATTGAGAGAGGGAAGCAACGCTATCAGATAACCACCAAAATATTCAAATAAGCGAACCATAGAAAACAAAATTGCATTTAGTTAATCAACTCGTTGTGGGTCTGGGTTTAGATACAAACTGGGGTCGTAATATTATGCCGAACCCCTATAAAAGATAAATTACAGTCTTGTGTAAGTTAAACAAGAAAGAAAAGAAATTATTCAGACAATTTAATGGTTCGTAAGACTACAACTGGTGGGATGCATAGATACCATCCGACAAAACTATTTACTTAAACAAAAGCTAAGAAAACTAACAAAAGTAGCCATGACCATATAACTTAAGATCTCGTTCCGACTATTTTGGTGATGGAGCGGAGCAAGAAAAGAACCTGGGAAAATAAGTTGTGTTAAATGGAAACGACGACATAGCCCTCAATGTACCCAGAATTTGAGCGTGGTAACCCTTATGCCAAATGCAACGCATAATGCAGTTAATATCGCGCTCTTCCCACCTGCCACGACATTTTAATAAATTGAAATTTTCAAAGAAAAAACAACAAAATTATCTTTTTACAACTATTAAATAATAAATCCACATGAACTAAATATAGTATAACAGTTTCTTCACACATACTCCCGTTTTGGCCGGTGATAAAATTAACCCATTCACTGAATTCGATCTTTAGATTGCTGTGGCACATGAAATTCTCCACAGAAATTTTCAAAATCGTACCAGCGTTGCCTCTTTGACTGCTTACCCGAAATTCTTCAGAAGGATCAGTCACATCCTCCATTGATCTTTTTTGACTCGCAAAGATGATGCCACTCTAGCAACCCAGGATTAACAAAACAAAAAAAACTAAACGGGAAAAAATTTAAGAATGCGCACGGTCGAATATCTAAAATTTGGGAGTTCATGACATAGTTGAGATACCTGAAACCGAGAAGAAAAGGGTCTAATGAAAAGCTTCAGTGGGGTTTCAATGGTGATATCCCAGGCAAGTATGTACCCCAAAAGCTAATAAGCAAATTTTAAAGCCTTTGAAATGATGAGGCAAAATTGCAAACGGGGATGGGTTAAAATTAATGAACAATGCAATAGAAGGACCAAATTGGACAAGAGGGTTTAAGAGTCGATGCTTACCTGTTGTTACAAGAGGGACCGTGGCTCACACCCAAGGAGGCATGAATGTAGTTAACATTGTTGCAGTTTGTGAGTTGGGTTACCATTATGCAGTAAAGAATATAGCAACAATTTCATAATAATTACAAACCCTCACCTTAGCACTTCGCAAGTGGTGGACATTACTCCGACCATGCAGTCCTGGAGATTGCAAGTGAAATTGAGACAAGTGAAACCCCTGTTGCGAAAGTAAAAACCGTAAGGAACCCCTTTCCAGACTTGATTCCTTCTCCGGATGAGAGGGGAAGTCTGCAAACCTGAGTACACCTGCAACTGAACGTATGGCCGCACATTTCATGGTGTTAAGAGTCACCTACATTACTAAGGAGTGCAGTAGGCTGAATGAACATTGTGTGCCAACAAATCGTAGAAAACAAGAAAAATTTCAGAGTGTTACCTGTTGCGAGGTTGGAAGCATGTCCTCCCTCCAGGATGATAACGAGAGGTCGCCATGGAAGTTGCAGAGCTTCGAGGAGAAAAATTTGTAGGCATAATGAAAACTCAGCTCGCGCGCAGCAAAGAGATTAGTTACGAAACTGCCTCGATCAATACCAGCCGTTGGATATAGGTACCTTGTCACCAGCTAACTGGCCACCATGCAAACAACCACATGCCACCAACATGCAAATCTTCAGAGACAAATGTTTGACACAGGGGACGGATGTCAGATTATCCTAAGTTTCATCAAAATCATGCAGTCTCCTCGGCAATAAGAGGTGCAAGTTGAAAGTTTGGATAAAAGTTTGTTTGCAAGCATATAAGCAGAAAATTTTATTTCAAACATTGGTTTAAACTTGACATGTACGGAAAATTTTATTTGGGCAAAGTTAATCAATCGCTGGTCAACGATATATCGATCGCTATTAGTCCCAGACATGGACTAATAATTAACAACATATACTTCTTTGTAAAAGATTCTCAATTCAAAATATATATATATATATGTATATAGAATTTTTTCAATATAATATGAAATGGCAGCGACGTCAATCTGTCTTACCACCCTCGAAATTATTGCCACTGTCATTGTGCTTCATTTAATATCTTATAAACTATTTTTTCAGAATTTAACTATTAATTCAATTTAGGAATCACCATGCAAAAAAAATATGAAAATGGCAAAAGCTTGGATTGGCAAAGCTTGGATTAGCAAAAATTCGGATTGGTAGATTGTGGTTTTGCCGAGTTTCATGCCATTCATAATTATAACTAATAACTGGATTTTAAATTTAGGGTATGAATATTCAGTCTTTGATCCGGTTAAACACAATTTTTCGCTAGAATAAATGTATATCACTAGATTTGATATTAAATGGTATAAATATATTAGTAAAATGTAATCTAACCAGAATAATTGTATCTTTGTGAGTAACATATTCACTGTAATTTACTAAGTTATAGGTAATTGTAACTAGATTTTTATAGTTATGGTAATACATGTAATAAGGCTTAGGTATTCTCCATTGTATTGAGCGGATGAGGAGACTGTAGTTAGAATGTTATGTAGCAGTTAGGAGACTGTAATTAGGATGTTGTTTGGCTTGGATGCGTTTTAGTTAAATGCAATATTAGATCTACACCAAATGGGGTTTAGTAGGGTAAATCATGGTGTATATGGTTTATGTATTGTTGTTTGATTATTATATTTGTTTCACTAGTATCGTAACACATGGTATCATAACCAAATGTGTAGGTCCAATTCCTTGCCTTATGAAAGTTTCCTTGACACACTTTCCCAAATTTACCACATATATCTTATATGTCTATTTATGAATTTAATTTTATGTTAATTTTGCATTATTTATTTTTTTCTTATTGTTAAAAATACCAATATTTATGAGTAGATTTAACAAAGGCTACAATCATATATTTATCGGTGAAACTAATATTAACTGGAAATTATCAAGATCTAGTGCTTGAATTTGCATCTTCATCAGTAAAAAGATACACAAAACCAATATTTACCGGTTCGAATCTTAGCGTGTATTTTATGTGGAGACAAATGTGTGATTTATTTTATGTGGTATGGGGTTCTTTGACAACAACTAGTACAAGGGATTTGGGTAATTTGCAAAATTATTTTTGTTTCTAAGATTATAGATCTTCTAGAAAAACACATGGTAACCATTCATTAGTACAATGATACAATTATTGATATGAAATTGCTTTTGGAAGCTATCAAAGCATTTATTAACTCCACAGAAATAAATGCTCTTTTGCTACCATTTAATCAATTGCCGAATTCATGCATTTATGGTTATCAATTTCTAGATGAGTAATTTCAGATAGGCCAATGTTATTTGGGTTGTCCAGTTAGGTTACAAATTTGTTAGGAAAGTTGTTTTTTTCTAGAATTTGATGACCTCTTCTTTTTTTTTTTTTTCAAAAAATCTGATTATAGGAATTTTTTATTTTTTATTTTTCTTCTTATGGTGGAAATGGATTCCCCACTATCAAAAAAATTCCTTGGTCACCCAAAACACTGAGATTTGATAGCTGTAACACAAATTTCCCAAAATTTCTAAAATTTCTTAGTAAAAATCATGCTAAAATTTCCACTATTTTCAAAATAAATTTGTGGCTTCATTAGACTACTCTAACATTATAATTCATTTTCATTTATGCATCCATGCCCAACGCTGTGCAAAATCCATGGCGTCTATGTATATGGCCTATGCTAATGCTTGTGCTAAAAAGTTTAACATTTTTTCATATGACATAAACATAGAAAGCATGTACAGTTCAAAATAAAGTAAGGTTTGATACACTTCCATACCATGAAATTACTGAACTATTAAAATACCAGAGGATTCCGGTCATGATCTCTGTCTAAGAAACATTATAAGTCCTAATAAGGCAATCTATATAACTCCTGAAAGTTATTGAGATGGGCCCTCATTCCATGCTAGATAAACAAGGCTCAAAAAATTATATGAATGGAATATTTGTTAGGATGCCACAAACTTGTAATTAAAGAGCTCAAGGTCTTATGGTCATGTTTTTCACCTAGAATCTTTTAGTGTTGTCTTGTGTTCATGTTTTCAAGAAAATCGGACAATCAAAGATATGACAATAGAAACTATTTATTTTAGTTAAAGGGAAGGAAAGCAAATACAGACCAACCTTAAAATTTTGATGAGATCTAGTACTTGTTGCATTCAACAAAGTCTGCCCAACCTGTCTATGAGATACCTAGAACCTAAGCCATTTGATTGAATAAACAATTATAAGAATAAAATTTAAAACGTAAAGAAACACAGAGGAGGATCTATGTTATCATATACTCAAAAGCTTTGGGAGATTACCTTTATCTTTCTTTCAACTGATCTCTCCACCATAGTCTTTTCAATCCATAACATAATAAACAAGGCAAGTTGCGAGGCAGCAAGTCCCTGCATTGAGTGGGGTAGTTGCGCAAGATTTCTAGTCAGTGCATGAAGTCCGGTCAACGGTGCATTGCAGGATGATGAAGCTATGGTTGGTGCCAAGTAGTCAACCAACTCCAGCAACTCCAGCAGAGATGAGATTACAAGGTTTTTGTGGGATGATTATGCCTCTAAATACATAAATGAAAGGATTGATGTGAGGACTAAACAGAGCTCCTATTCCTCTTGGTCTAGCAGATTATAGGCCACTGATACTTCGCAAAGTTTTCTGTCGAAGGTCTCTGTATATCACTGAGGAGATAGAAGAAAGAGTTTAACCAAGATTTTGAAACTTCACATCCTTTTATGCCATATGGTTTTTTAGAACGCAAAGGATATGAAGAAAATATTTTTACCTCACAGGTTTATCTATTTTTAGCAAGGAGCAATGTGGTAATGATTATGCAGCATGGCTGAAAGGGAATTGGACACAATATGGAAAAAGGAAAACATCAGCCATGAATATGATGACCAAGAGTGTTAGCAGTGTTAATTTTTCTATTAAATTGGAGCAATACTGTGGCAAAGAACAACTTTCAAGGTTGGAAGATATAACATGGTTCAACAATGATCACAGTCCCATTCAAGATGTTTATAGTACAGGAAATATCATCATGTTTTGGGCAGAGGAAAGTTCATCAATATTTACAGTTCCATCCAGGAATGAAGATGTTTATAGTACATGAGATATCAACATGATCATGTTTATAGTACAACATGATGATGTTTATAGTACAGGAGATATCATCATGTTAATGCTTGTGATAGCCTAGAAATCCAACTCCTTTGTACCGAAATTCTCATGAGAAAAAATTTGGAAATGTAACAAAATTTGAGGATACGAAATTAGTTTCCTAGCATACAGGTGATTTGAGTTGAACTGCCAGGACATAGATCATCTTCTTTGAGAGCTTCAATGCTTATGAAAATGACCAGGAATGCCTCAAGCATTCACTCTGTGCAGCTAGTGTTGATAGCTTAGAAATCCAACTCCTTTGTACCCCAGATGCTCATGAGAAAAAATGTGGAAATGTAACAAAATTTGAGGATACAAAATTAGTTCCGTAGCATACAGGTGATTTGAGCTGAACTGCCAAGATATAGATCATCTTCTTTGAGAGCTCAATGGCATACTAGCAGTTCAAGAAACTAAAAAAAACAATAATTCATTAACTAGCAGAATTATGAATACAGAATGGTGGCTTTCTTCATTCCTACCTCAAATGGCATATGAGTTTCAACCAATTTGAACTTACCACGTCTTTTGAAGTACTAGATTCATGGGAAACCTAAGACTTTATACCTGCAAGGAATTTTAAAATACTATAACTGTGGGCATTTATAAAACTTTGTTTTGGCATATTTGCACTGACCAACTTACTTTGAAAATCATGCAAGCAATGTTTATGTATTCCTTGCTATCTAGCTCTGCACAAACTTTTGTAGCATAAATTTTCTTAGTTCTCTTATGATAAATGAGTACTCAAGCCTGGCAACCAAATGCTTCTCGTGGTATCCTGAGCTCACTATTGAATATTGATGAATTATCAATGGCCTAGAAAGGTTTATGTCCCTTGGTCATATTTTGAGTCCTAAAGAAGTAGGTATTATGTACCAATTCTACCAGCTTGTTGATAGAGGTGACTATCTTGTATTCCAAGATAAGCAGGGAAAGATAAGAAAACGATACATCTTAGATGTACATAAAGTAAGTTGCTACAACCATAAAATTTATATTATAACCATCAACCTCTGACATACAAATATTAGGCTAGTTCTCCAACATGGTTGAAATGAAAAAGAAATTAGTTATTCATGGAATTCTAAGTCAGAAGATGTTGTCTTGATATTAGTTGTATCAGAAATATGAATCCTACTATTTTTGAATCATAGAATGTGACTGTTGGGACCGAAAAAACTTGAATTTGGAACTTTGGAGTATATGAGAGAGAAAATATTTGGAGGTGTGCATAAGCACCAAAAATAACAAATTCCAACTGCTGAAACTAAGCAGAGACACAATTTTTGTGAATTTTTTTGCTTTTTTTAGTCGCTGCCCAAAAAGCCTTTTGGAATTTGTATTATGTGGTTTCCCATGCCTTTCAAAAGTAGGTGCCTTTATATAATAGAAACATGCATGCCACCAAACAAAACACACAAAATTTTGCAAACAGGAGGCCCTAATACCAAAATGACGACGATTCCCTTTCATAGAAAATGCTTAGCAGGATTAGGCCTAAAGCCAACAAAAATTCACACATGATTTGCAATGGCCACACTTGGAGAATAAGTTAACATAACTCTAGATGTAGAAAATCCTATATTAATGAATAAATGCAAAATAACTGCAGACAGTAGGAGAGAGAATGAAATAATATGAAGAATTTGGAGGTTTATCTATACTAGAGAATTGTTTGGCTACACCATAAGTCAGGGTGTCCAAGATCTATTTAGGTGGGCTGACTGTGGCCAAGTCATCCTTTTTTGAATCTCTAATGTCTAGTCAGCCATACATTTTTTTCCTGTTAATGCTGAGCCATCTAAACTGATTTTTGCCCCTAATGTTCAGCTGGCCAATCCCTAATTCTTCTCATATGTGAAGCAGCTTCCCTTAAAGGGAGCTGTTGTCTTACCTTGTTTCCCCTCAATTAAACAGTCATTAATCACCTCTAATATCACACTCACTTCATATTCATTAATTAGGTATTCTTCTTTCTTTTATTGCATCAGAACTAATGTCATACCAGTTCGGAGCAAAAGAAGGGGATGGCTTACGAAATTTTGCAGCAGAGATTAATAAAAAAGAGATGCTAAAGAAGCGACAGAAGTGGAAGGGTGCATTCTGTCAGCTTGCAAACAAGCACAAAAAACATTTCCCTTATCCCTATCATTAGGTCTATTCCAAAGGATTGGCCTTATCTAAAATCGTGCTTAGATTTTGTTGGTATATTTGTCATAGAAAAGATTTTTTAAAATCAGCTGGAAATTACTAGCTGATTCTCATTTTTCATGTTTTATTCTTGGACAAAATTACAGTAAATATTATGCCAGCTAATAGCATTTTGGCATGGGCATAGCGCAACAAAATTTTTGGCAATAGATGTCTTGATGCCAAAGCTGATAATGTTAGGGGGATAATGAGATTCAGAGGAATGTCATTTGCCTAAGAGTGTTCTTTAGGGCTGATCTGGAGTGTCCAAAACAACCATATAAGGGGGTGGACATCGCAAGCAAGAGCCAATTTAGGAATGCCTATAGTTGGGACCATGAGGATGTATTAAAGTCCCAATACTTCCTAGTGGCAGCTAGGTGAAGCACTATACAACCATATACACAAGTATTGGTTTTTGAAAGTAAATTTATTTTTGAGTAACAATTACATTTTGAAATTGAAAACTCCTGAGAATAAGGTAAATATTATATAGTAAAGACTCTAACATATCTATTTTCTTGATGGCTAATTAGGAACAACTAACAAACAAGGCGTGTAGTGAGTACCTGACACAAAGCAAAGTTCAAGGCTTATGTGCTTATGTTTTCTATGTTATGAGGCCTATATGCCTAGCACTATTATACTCATCGAGCCACAGGAAAGTAGGTGACATTCAGATTCATTCCCAGCCTCCCCTTCCTAGCCTTTATGTATTAGTCGAGGAGGAATCCATACGTCCAAAATTCCTATTACTGTGAGAAACACATTTGAATATAGATACTATGAGAAACCCATATAAACTAGGTCTGATACATATCCACAAATGGCCGAACTAGACATGCGACCTTTGAAATTTGATGTCAAGGGCTATATCAGATTTGGTTCAGATTTATTTCAGATTCTAGTTTATATTTATATGTGCAAGTATCTTATGTGATCTGATAAGAAAATGGTCTTTACATGGAAATGGTATCCAAGAATTATTTGCCTCACCCAAATGTTCCTTTAACTGAATTGCACAAGAAGGGTATAGAAGGCCCCAACATCCATGTTGTTAGCCCAAAATCACACAACTGCAATAGAAATAATCCCGTAAGCACTATACACCAAAGATCTGAACATTATTGAATCTGGAATCCATATTCAAGTTGCATCAAAAATAGATCTTCTGAACATTATTGAATGTAGAATCCATATGCAGATTGCAACAGAAATAGATCTGACCAATACATTGTTTCTCACCAGTGTATGCAAACTAATTGTTCCATTACCTTAGCTGTTTTCCGACAGGATAAAAGAATGTTTGAGGGTTTGATATCTCTATGTAGGACACATTTTTGAGTGCCATGAGGCAAAAAATCCACAGCCTTGGCAATTCCTACTGCGAATCGAAACCTGGCTGACCAGGACAGAGAGCCCTTCCCTTTCATTTTATTTTCTGCATTTTCACATCAAATCATGAACAATCAAACTTCTTATTCTCAGACCAAAAAAAAAAAAATCTCAAAAGAAGACGAATTCTAGACATAACAGGACCATGAAAATGGTATGACAAACTTCCACCATTAAACAATAACCAGCTTTCTTTCTTTTCATTCCAACAGAAAATAAATGCCCAAAAGAAGAATAACTATAGGTATAATAGTATCATGAAGATGGTAATCCAAACCATCAAAACACTGATCATAGTTGTTTATTTTCAGCCCAATAGAAACTAAAATGCCGAGAAGAAGAGTGATTACATATATGACAATACCACATGAAGATGGTATCCCAAACTTTAAAAACACCAGTAATCATAGTTCTTCTGTTCAGTCCAACAGAGAATAAAAAGCCCAAAAGAATAATAATAAAGACAGATATAACAATATCATGAAGATGGTATTCCAAGCTTCCACCAGATATGAACTTGTAGACCAGAAAAAGGCCTAGGCGATTGATGCAGTAACCTAACAAAGGAACCACATGATGATTCTTCAAACTTCTAGCAATGTGAATCTCTCTGCAGAATGCCTTGTCTCATTCCTTATCATCACAGTCCATCCTTTTCACAACAATCAGTTTCCCAAACCTCAACCTGCCTCTGTAAATGCAGTTGTGAGCTCCCCTTCCCAACACTTTGTGTATGTCCATTAAAAAATTTTCATAATCAAGATAACACCAAACAAGAAGAACAATATACAGAATTTGAAGCATCCATAATAACCACCAACTTCTACAAGCATCCATTGAAGCAGAATCATAGACTGGTACATAAATAAAACCAGTGAAGCAAGAGCGATAAGAAAATAGTATAGATTAGCAGAGAAAAAGAAAATGTTATATTCTAGAATGATTACAAAATAAGAAAAAATTTGAAAACCACTACAATAGGACACCACTTAAGAAAATGAATTAGGTTTTCGAACATGTCAACAATATATGCAACATAAGTTGCAGAGACATGGACTCCATCATGGAATGAACGAGGCCAAGGAATGAACAAGGCCAGGGTAGGAATGAACAAGACCGAGGTTAAGGAGGGCACGAGGCTGAGGTTAAGGATGACAGAGTTTTCATAAATGGAACGATGAGACACATGGCCTCCATGGTAGGTCCCACATAGCGTTTTGTGTAGGATGATTAATATGCTATGTGGTAGCTGTAATTTATAAAGTTTGCATTTTCATGCAATACACATGCCTCCTGCCTCAGTGAGAGGTGTAACCAGAGAGCAATTACCTTGAAGAAACTCAATTTCCAAACACAAACACTTCTTCAATTGCCAAACACAAACACATATTTTTTCAACGGATGGATTGCGAAATCTAACCGGGCTCACCACCAAAGGTATAACTAAAGAACTAGTGCCTTCAGAGAAACTCAACAAGCTAAACACAATATTTCGCCGTAGTTGCTTTCATTTTCTTTCCTGCGGTAGAAGATTCAATCTAGTTAGCTACAGAGGATCACTGTGGGGGCTTTAAGGAGGAAGAAGACACACCTGCAGACATTCTAGCTACCACTACAGGTGAATTTGGCCTCAAGTTTTCAAAATTATTGATCATTTGAGCTTCCTGGAATTGTACATGTAGTCACCAGAGCAGATTTGATAGCGGAGATGCTCCATTTAGGGTTGACAGATCTCAATAAGGCAGCAATTTTCTTTCTGCCAGGTTGATGTAGCAATTTTCTTTAGTGTGGCAGAAGATTCATTCTGGTTAGCTACAGAGGGTCACTGTGGGGAATTTAAGGAGGAAGAAAACACGCCTATCTTTCTTGGTGCCATTCCAGCTACGATTATAGGTGGAATTTAGCCTCAAGTTTTCAAAATTGTTGATCATTTGAGTTTCGTGAATTTCCTGGTAGATGTAGTCAAGAGAGCAAATTTGATAGTGAAAATAAGGCTAACAAATTTTGGGCTTCCTTCCTTGAACAACAATGTAACAGATTCTGGGCTTCCTTCCTTAGATGGCTAATAGATTCTGGGATTCTGTGCTTCCTTCCTCCGGCGATGATGTAACAGATTTGGGCTTCCTTGGAGGACGATGCAAGATCTCATGGCAAACCCAATCCCACACCGCCCACCAAGTTCTCTACTACAACTTTTGAAGCAACTTCCAATTCAGAGCCTAAGACTTTGGGTCACAATACAGTCATGAAGTTGGGTCGTGGTACAGTCATGAAGAAGACCAGAGATGTGTTAAGTCCAAGCAACTTCCGACTCAGAGCCAATTCAATCATGAACAAGATGGAGACCAAGCTGTCGGCAAGTTGGAAAGAAAAAGATATCCGAAGATTCAAGTTGGAAAGAAGAAGATATAAAGAAGAAGATATCTGAAGATTCATATCAAAGAGCTGTTGGCCCATTAGAAAGACCCTTTCATCCTATGGAAACTCGAAAATGTTGGGTGAGTTTCTTGAGTTTCCTTCCAAAATCATAGGTTCAGATTATAAGTGATAGTAAGGTAGGCTAAGTTGTTTGCATTTTGCAGTTTGTAGCAATTGTTGATGCAGTTTGTTGTGTTGCTTCATAGCTCTCCCATTTGTGCTTCTTCACAGCTCTCTTCTACCCTGGAACCTAGGTTACTGGTTAAGAAGGAAGGCTCTGCAGTACCCTGGATAATGTTAAAAAGGAAGGCTCTGCAGTACCCTGGATAATGCGAAGATAGCTCCCCATTCAGTAGATGACACTGTACGAACATGTGGCAACTTCAGAAGAGAGTTGTACTTCTTCAAAACTCTCTTCTGCCCTGGAACCTAGGTTACTGGTTAAGAAGGAAGGCTATGCAGTACCCTGGATAACGTTAAGAAGGAAGGGTCTGCAGTACCCTGGATAATGCGAAGATAACTCCTCATTCCATAGACGACACTGCACGAACACGTGGCAACTTCAGCGACACAACACGAACACATGGCAACTTCAGCGACTAAGAAATGGCTTATGGAAACTTTATCTTCCCTAGCATTTCCAAACTCGGCTAGCATTTAATATTGCTAGACTAATGCTAGCATTAGTCTACATTTTGAAACAATTTCGAAATATGAAAAACATAAACCCAAAATAATATAAGATTATCACCCCTCCGCCTCGGGAAGAGGCTAAATAAGACCACGAAAAAAATTACAATATGGTCTGCAGACGACATAGCACATCAACGTGGTCTATGGATGACATAGCACATTGACGGGTAAAAGCTTACTAAATATTAACACAAACTAATATTAAGTCATCTGCACATCGACGTGGTCTGTGTACGACATAGCACATTGACGAGTAAAATATTACTAAATATTTACACAAGCTAATGTTAAGCCATCAAAATCGATTACTATAGTCCCTGGCCATTGCCAGATGGCAAAGGTTGGTGAAAAGAAAATGGTGAGGAGAAAAAAGGAAAATAGCGGGAGCTGGCAAATACCCACCTCTAAATTTAATCTGTCAATCAATAGTATAAAAAGGTTTATTTTTTTAAATATAAAGCCAAAGCAATTTTAACACGAATCAATCATTATATTCCATGCAAAGTAGGGACTCTTCAGGGATATAAATTTACTAATTATCTTGTTCAAAATGAAGTAGAATGCAAGTCTTCAGCGATATAAATTTACTAATTATCATTTTCAAAACGAAGTAGAATGCAAGACATCGTTGCAATTTAGTAAATCTGTTGATCTTTAGTGTTGATTAGTTTTTGATTTGTTTTTTTTAATAAATTTAAACTAGGATTTAATTTAGATTAAGAATAATATGGTATTTTAGAATTATGTTTTTAAATGATATTAGCCTGTGTAAGTTAATTGGTTGATGAACATTTTTTTTTCTCTGCAAATACTAACTTCTATTAACTGAAACATAAAATATTTTTACATATGGGCGAGGCATTTCTGCACTCGACAAAACAGTGTTTCCCCATTACAGACAAGCTGGGGCAAGCCATTATAGAGTCCCTGAAACTAGAAGCATACATAGAGAACACCACACATCGGCCAGGAAAGAAATTGAGTTTTGTCCAAAAACCCAAAAAATCATGCAGCGCCGCGAACACATAGTGAGCAAAATCCCATTTGGGAGCTACAGACCAGTAAGACAGATACATAAAGAGTTTAACCAAAGTTTTGAGATCTGAACAAAAACAAGAAAGACTGTCCCAGGAAATACTATTTCTCTTGTGCCGGTTCATTAATATCCTTCTCGTCTCGGGCCGTATTGCCATCCTTGAGACCTTCGTTGCCACTGAGATCGTTGTCAGGGATGGTGATGGCCTATTCTGCGTCACCATGAACTTTATCTTCAGCTAAAGGCACAGTGTCGTCTAGAGGAGGGAGATTTCTGAGAAGAGCCTCCTGTTCAGCCTTTTCTTTAGCCCAATTATCCTTGTTTTCGCGGTCTGTGGAGTTGTCACTACCAGGAGAGGGCTCAGGGGCGATGCAGGTCAAGGGGGTGAAAAGCTTTTCCTCCTCCGAGAGAATGAGAGTGATGTGAGCCGTGACCAGAGTTCTGTGCAGGTTACTCTAGAATTTAAAGTGCGTAGTTTGAAAAGCACTGTTGGGTTTGTGCTTCCTACCAGAGCTAGCAGACGGCTCAGCTTCCTGAGCGGGAGAAGGACTCAATGGTTTCGCCATAGTTTCCAGGGAAAAACCAGCAGGAGAATGCAAACGGGTGTCTTGGCGGCCCCCAGAGCGATGGCGCTTACGAGAGCAAACCATTACGCCAGAACAAAGGGAGTTGGGTGAAGGATTATGCACAGTATGACCAACAGAACAAGGACAATTACGGCCAAAGATATGCTTAACCAGGCTACCAACTAACCAAACCAAGTGTAGAAATTTTGAATAATTTAACACATATTCAATGGAGATTATCCTGATCATGTACTATTGCGGAAAACATACACAATACATAAGCTCCTCTACGTTGATCATCAATATAGCAGCATCAATAACAATAAAACATCAAGAGCATTCACACATTAACACAGTATGTATCCCGGGGAAAGCATCTCACTAAAAACCCCAACTATCTGTATATTAATGATTGAGTCATGTAACATTACACAGCATAATACTTCTCACAAGTATCTCCACCTCTTGTTACACACAAACTAGCTCAGATCTGAATCAATCACTGGCTCAAATCTCCTCCGCTGCTTGCCTGCCTCCACTGCGCAATCCTGCATGAGAATACTGATGAATGAATGAAGCAAACTCGTATTTCCTTAGCTGAACCATGCAATCCTCATTGGCATTACTCAATCCCTCTGATTGTGCAAATCATCATGCACAGCTATAGTCACAACTGATAGCAATCTGATCCTCTAACACCTGTCCCTGCTGAACTGAACATGCACTGACATGCAACTGAGTTAACTGATGTATTCTATAGTTGCATTATGAGTTAATAACTTGTGAATTAATTAATAACTAATTCACCCAACTCATCTCTAGTCTATTTGCCAGTTAGACTAAATACAACCAGTTTAACAAAGCTAAACTGAACACAACTCCATCAACTGCACCTCCAGTCCACTAAACTCAACTCACTTGAGTTCTAACTGAAGTCCTGCATGCAAATATTAGTCATCCCATAGGTAACCACGTATTTCCTTCTGGGATCTGCATGTACCACATCCGTAGCTCATCCTGAAGTGCTCCAAGAGAATAAGACAAAGTTTATAGTCTAAATATTATTATGAGCTAATAATATTTGACTGTTCTATATTTAGACTGAGCAGTCACTCCGCTGTGATCTAAAAATAGAAGTCCATCTATTTTTTCCAACTTGATCAATCATCCATAAACAGCAACCTGCAATCCATAGACATGATCCATATGTCTAAAAATAGACATAGTCTAAAAATAGACTTGCAACAAAAACTGCGGGACCACTTAGTGAAGGCGACTTCTTTTGACTAAGCTCCATCATCTTGTTGCATTTTCAATAGAGGCCTAGGGTGGAAGTCCACAACTAAGTGCATGGACCCCTGTAGTTGTGTGCGTAGGGCAGATAGAGTCTATAATCATCTGAAGATATAAATAAAGAGAAGTATTCTACAAATTCTGTGTATCTATTTCTTGTTACTGCATCTAGTTATATTGTGTTTTGGGTTTAATATATAATGTTCATGTGATGCACAAATGTATGTGATTGTATTAGTTAATCAAACGCAAGTAAGAATATCCATTTACGCGGCACTAACTCTATCGTTTAATTAGATAAGTAAGACACTTAATATAACTTGGGAATCTATACAATATGTTTTCCTAGCAGCGTGAAAGCACCTGAACCACAGGTTAGGGCTACGTGAAGGTCAATCGTACCCCTTTGTAGAGGTACCAAAGGGCGAGATAAATGACTAGACTGACAGAGCCGTAGAACTTGGTGACCTGTGCAAAAGAGGGAACATAAGGTATAAATAGACATCATGACCATCTTAGGGTGCGAAAACTTGGTTCCAGCATCCCCCCATACTACTTCTAGTGAGACTTTGATTCGTGCTCTGCAGGCTGATGCCAAAAGGGCTAGTAGTGTAGGGATTTGTTTGGCTAACTAACAATAAACCTAGGTTAGGCCCCACGTAGCCAACAAATGGTTTTGTTGTCAGGACTAGAATTTGCATAAGAGATGTGTGATGTTGTATCGCTGGAATCCAACTAAGAAAGAGATTGGAGACTGGTTGGATAGGAATATTCACGAATTTGCAATGCTGGAGAATAAACATCCACAATTGACAAAGGAAAAGTGATTGGATAGGTACCTATATACATAATTTCATGAGATCTTTTTATGTTCCTTTCCAGTTGAGTTATACGAGTGGATCACGAAGCTAGCGGATAGCCAAGGAAGGTGGAGACTTGATAGTCCTATTCTCTGGATCCCGAAGTTAGTACAGTGACTGGAAGCCTATGAGGATAAGATCACTTGCACTGTAGATCATTGGCTCAATCACATCATAAGAGGATTTGTGACAGAATTCGCGGTCGATACCTCATTAAGCTACAGCGAGGCAGAGTGACACTTTTTGAAAGGTCTGCTGGGTAAGTACTTGAAGTCTTCGAATAACTGGATTAAGATGTTATTGTGCAAGGAAATGGGTTATGTAGCTACCTTGATGTTGGGAGCTACGGGAAGCAGAAATAATTACAGGAACGAAGGGAGAAAAGGTCTTGAATATAGTCCATTGATTTCACCTCCACTAGGTAATGAAGAGGGAGTAGTGTATTCTTCTCCGCAAAGTGAAATTCAGTTAATAAGATAGGGATTCCCATGACTGCCATCTCCACCCACACCACCTCCAACTTCAAAACCATCACCTGCGAATTCACCCATACCACCACCACCTCCACCGCAGTTCAGCATGGAAAATTAAGTGAAGTTGCCTTTGCTTAAAGGCATGGAAAATTAGGACTTAGACCAGTTT